>APFE031406941.1:3368-37850 GCA_000404065.3 Pinus taeda
GATCGATAAGATTGTGAAATACATAGAAAATGAAGCAGTGAAAGATCATAATAGACAAACGCATATAAACACAATAGGTTTAATAAGGAGTTCACCCAATACTCCTCGGCTACATATCCTGGTCTAGCCTTCAGCGGTGACCTCTCTATTATGTCTTCAAAATAGAGTTTTACAAAAGTATGAGCTCAACTTGATTCTCAACACATAACAGATACAACAACAAGAGTTTTTCTTGAATCTATCAAGCCTCTCTGAGTACACAGTCTCTCTCTATCACTCTCTATCTCTATCTTTGCTCTATCTCAACACTGCCTGCCTCTATATTCTATTTTCTATGGCTTTAAATCCAATCGATGCTTCCTGTTCATTTCCTCTTCTCAACTTTCTGTCTCCCAGTCTCTGTCTACTCAAATCCCTCTTCTAGCTTAAACAATAATTACATAACGCCTTTAGGGGAGGTAGCCATCTAATCTGAAACAAATGAGGGTATCGATCCTTTGAAATCCCTGAAACGACCACTCTCTGTTTACACAAAAAAATGCATTCAAACACAGGAAAAACCGCCAAAACATTGTTCATCCGGACTTCAAATATTCGTAAATGCGCCCTATTCTCCCATCAGGTCTGCCTATAAGTTTCTATCGCATGTCGCAATGCCCTTCTCCGTGGCTTCCCTTTGTATTTTCAAAATACGTTAAAACACTAAAAATCCTATAAAAATGGCTTTGGGTGTATTTTAAATATTATATATTTTCATTCTCGGACCCTTTTGGGTCTAATTTTCATCGCATTAGTGCTTCCCTTTGTATTTCGTTTAAACAAAATATGCAAAAATACATTAAAAATTCCATTTGACGGATCTCAAATATTATGAAATAACGTTTATATTTCCATCAGGTTGGGTTATCACATCGCACACACACACACACGCACACACACACACACACACACATATATACTTTCTCCTCTGTGTAGCTTCGATTGTGATATCACGATGCGATTGATCATAATTGCATATCGCGATAACGCTTGGCCATTATAAGCGCTCCTTTGTATTTACCGACTGCGATTCTATGATGCAACATGGGCAGTTGATATGTGTGCTTGATTGACAGTCCTCGTTGACTCCAATGATCGCCATCGCAAGTTCCATATGGTTTTTGCAGATAACCTCCAATAACCTTTGCTGATTGTGATTTACCAATTGGATCTGGGCCGTTGACAGGCCAGATCCGATGACTCTTGTGGATCACTCCTTTGACCGGCGATAAGCTTGTTTTCATTGTTTTCTTGTGCTTTTCACCTCTTGATAGTGTTTTCTGATGTTTCTAAGGGTTCTTCCCATGCAATTGCTTTAATCTTTTGAATGATTTTGTTATGAAACCAGCTCAAGAAAAGATAGAAAAGATAAATCAACGCCTTAGAATTCAGCCTCTTCGAGGGGGAAACCTCCTTTACATTACATAAATGAAAAATTCTTCGATGATACAAATGAAAAGACCTCCTTTCTATATATAGGAGCCTAAGGGGTCATTATATAATCAGAGCCTACATAACAATAATAATGTAAGGGCACAATAATAACAATAGTGGGCTTCTATGGGGCACAATAGTAGAAATATGGGCACTAAATGGGTACATCAATATAATAAGAGTGTTGTACTAATAATAATAAGGGGTTACACTAGTATTATAGGGGCCTAACAATCATCATGGTGGTAGTTGATAGACTTACCAAGTATGCACACTTTTGTGCATTATCTCATCCCTTTAAATCCATTATAGTTGTTATTGCATTTATGGAAACAATTAAAAAGCTACATGGAAACCCAAAGATTATTGTAAGCGACAGAGATCCCATTTTCACTTGAAAATTTTGGACAAAATTATTTTCTTTTCTTGGTACTTAGTTAGCTCATAGATCATATTATCATCCTCAATCTGATGGAAAAACTGAGATAGTGAACAAATGTTTGGAAGGATATCTTCATTGCTTTGTATATGATAAACAGACACAATGCAAATGGTTGCCTCTAACTGAATGGTGGTATAACACTTCCTTCCATAATGTAGCAAAAATGACCCCATTTCTGGCACTTTATGGATATCATCCACCGCCCATCACATCATATTTAAGAGAAAATTCTAAGATTCAAGCAGTGGAAGATCACATTGAGCATCAACAACAAGTTCTCCAACTCTTAAAGGATAACCACACTTTGGCATAGAATAGAATGAAACAACAGGCAAATCAACATCGCAGTGAAAGAAGTTTTGATGTAGGTGATTGGGTATTTCTACGGCTACAAACATACAAAAAAATGTCCCTCAAGCAAGCTAAGAGAGATAATAAATTATCACCAAAGTAGTATGGTCCGTACAAGGTGTTGCAAAAGATTGGTACTATGGCATACAAATTGGAGCTTCCTACAGCTTCCTGAGTGCACCCAATTTTCCGTGTTCCATCCTTAAAGAAGGTTATAGGTGACAACCTCCCAGTTGAAACAATATTGCTAGAACTTGATGAGGAAGGAAAAATCATATTGGAATGTGAAGCAGTCACATAAACAAGAACTCGACAACTATGAAATCGATCAATTTCAGAGTATCTCATCAAGTAGAAGAACTTACCTACTGAAGATTCCACATGGGAGGATGAGAATTTTATACAGAAGCATCCAGAAATACTCAAGAATTGAGGACAACACTTTTTTGAAGGAAAGGGTCATGTTAGGTCCCTATAATATTAGTGTATTCCCTTATTATTATTGCTATTGTATCCATTTATTGTTATTGTTGTGCCCATGTTGTCCCCATATTGTTATTATTGTGCCCCATAGAAGCCCACTATTGTTATTGTTGTGCCCTTACATTATTATTATTATGTTGGCTTTGACTATATGGTAACCCCTTAGACTCCTATATGTAGAAAGAAGGTCTTGTCATTTGTATCATCCAAGAATTGTTAATTTGTGTAATGTAAAGGAGGTTTCCCCCTCAAAGAGGCTGATTTTGAAGTCATTGATCTATCTTCTCTTCTATTTTGTGAGATGGTTGCATAACATAGTTTTAAGAGGTCATCCTCTGTGACCAAGTATGGAAGGGGATGCCATTTCTTGCTTGTATCCCTACAAGCCTATATATATACTCTGTGAAAATCAGCCTTGAACTTTGCAACAGCACTATACTACTTGTATAGGCTTGGTGACAGGTGAGGGTGCTGGTCCACTAGCATATGCAAATCTATATGACAATACGAAGAACATATTGTTCTCCATTGCTCGTGACAGTTGGGTGGTAAACCACAGTGAGGCATATCGCGTGGCTTCACAGACATCTGATTCTACTGGGGGGCACTATGAATCCTCTGGCTCTCTCCATGATAACATTTCAATAATCAAAAGTAACCATGCATAATGGAATGTGGTACCTTTCTCCTAGATTTCGTGGCAATCATCTAGAAATTCCTTGCACAGATAATCAGCCCAATTGTACTGAACCCCATTGGCATACTACACAGCTATGAAATCATTGAGGCATGGACTTCATTAGCACGACACATTCTCATAATCTTTCCAACCAATATGTGCACTATGAAGCGAGCCCCTTGGTCACTGATTGAATTTATGTCATACAACACTTCCCTTTTGTCAATCCAAACTTTTTCTTCATACTTTCAGCTATGGTATGCTCCTGATATTTTCCACAAAATCTTTTGTCAGGTTCTACCCTTGGTATGGTAGTCTTGTGATCCTCGAGATTAACATTGGGTCTATGGGGATCCTCTTCCCCATCCATAAGCATCTGTCATACACCAGCACGAGCAATTGTCACACATAAGTTGTGCTCCCTGGACTTCTGTTGAAGTGTGACAAATTTAACATATTCATTAGTCCTGACTGCGCCAATCTATTTGCCCACTATTGTGGCTCTAGAATCATCAGGCCGCTCTCTAGGTAGTTTACTTGCTTTACGTATCAGTCTGGTGCGAACTATGGGTACTTCTTTCTATTGTTGAAGTCATAGTCTACGAACTTCAATTGTGATATTTTTTCAAGTAATTCCCCAGTGAATAGTACTTTCTTTGGCAGAAAGGGTGTGAAGGTGCTGAACTTTGAATCCTTCGATTCTTTAACTAGTTTAGCATTTGGTTTCCTCAGTGGAATGTATGGTGGTAGAGGCGACGGAAATTCTTTGCCACCTATTTCCATCTGCACCTCTTGCACTTCTTCTTCACTGTCTTTGACTTGCTTGGGCTTTTGTTGAGGTTCGAAAAGTTTCTTGTCATGTTTTTTCTTTGTTCTTTGTTCATGTGTTGGTTTCTTCCTCGATGATCTCTATTGTTTTTGTGTTGATGTTGTTGCGATTGATGCTACTACAAGCAATGCTACTGCGGGAATCTCAACTGATGTTGCGAGCATACCGGTGGCTTCCATGATTCCAGATAAGCCTTTCTCATGAAAATTATGCAAACTTTCTTCCCAAGAATGCTCAGACAACATACGATAGCTAAAACTTCTGCAATCTCTTCACACTCTTAAGACTCGAATTCTCAATTCAGCAAAGTGTTCGATCTGGGCAAGAGGCAGCTTTTTATAATGATTTTGAGTTTCTAACCCCATCATTAGCTTATATTTTGTTCATATTGCACTGCTATTCTATTCATTAACTACATATATACCCTTATATATTTCCAACCAGTCCTCATAAATGAAAATCTCCCCATATTTTAACATTAACTTTCCCTTTTAAGGTGAACTTTGATTCATCCCATAGTGTAGAGAACATCCATCTTACATCGAAACTCCTTTGTACTTCGACATAATCCATACTGTAGCGATGTAACTCCTTACGTTGAAGCTCTCTGCAAGGTAGTTTATAGTATAGTTCCCACTTTCAACTGTAAGTGGCACTAAGAATCTTCTCCTTTCTTTATTATAGCGAGGTTGTAGGGATAGGGTTGTCATTGTACAACTTCAACCTACTCCCATTTACTCTTCCCTGAATCAATTCTCCATTTAATTTAGCTAATTAAATTTCACCTCCATTAGTAATATGCTTAATACTATATGGGCCTAACCATTGCATCTTGAATTTCCCTAGGAATTTCACAAACTTACTGTCATAGAGGAGAACAAGGTCTCCTACTTGGAACTTATTCTACTTAATATGTCTATCATTCCAAGCCTTTTCTCTTTCTTTTTGTACCTACTAATTAAATCCTTCCATGAATTTGTCTTCCTCTAATGCAATCAATTCTGCCATTCTTTCCTTCACTATATTAGGGTTCACCATATCTGTAAAGGTCGCAATCCTTAAGCCAGGCACAATGTATTCCATGGGCATAAAAAATTATTGCCCATAAACTAATATGAAGGGTGTCTGGCCTATCAATTTCTTACATGTGGTCTTATAAGCCCATAAAACTGTTGTAATTCTGAGGTCCCATCCATCTTTATTCACATTGCATACCTTAATCAGTGCATTCTCCAAAATCTTGTTAAATTCTTCCACTATTTCATTGGCCTAAGGATGGTAAGGGGTACTCTTCTGATCATAGACTTGGAATTCCTCATTCAATGCTTCAATAGTTTTATTCAGGAAGTGGAAACCTTGGTCACTCATCAAAATCTTTGGACATCCAAATCTAGACAATATATATTCAAAAATAAACTTCCTAGCAATCTTTGCACTACAATTCCTTACTGGTTATGCTTCGGCCCATGTTGTCAAGTAATCAGTGTTGTAATTATGTACCTAGCACCAGTCCTCTTTCTAGGTGGATTGATGGGTCTAGCAAAATCAATATCCCACTTATCAAAGGACTCCAATTTAACTTGTGGTACCAATGGCATCTCATCTCTTCTTGATGGTTTTCTTGTTCTTTGACACACATATCATGCTTTGCAATACTCCTTTGCATATTTGTGTAGTGTAGCCCACCACAATCCTACTCTCAAAATCTTCTGGGAAGTAGCTTTTCCTACATAGTGTCCACCAATTGCACCGTCATGAGCCTCTGCTAGAATCATCTATCTTTCATGTTCAAATACATACCTGCACAATATCTCATATGGTCCCATCATATATAATTGTCTTGCTATCAATGAGAAGTCAACTATCTTAACCACTAATTCTTTCTTCTGTTGCATAGTATATTCTGAAGGAGTCATTCTTGTGTTTAAAAACTAGTTGCTGTCTACAAAATGGTCATCTGCAATTATGATTGCAAATAACTGCACATCAGGGAGATTATCCTCTACACTAGTTGGTTCTTCCCCTGTTTCTAACCTTGACAAATGGTCAGGTCTTACATTCAGTCTTCCTGGTTGAACAATCATCTTAAATTCATATTCTTGAAATAAGAGTAACCATGTGCAAATATTTCCTCCTAAAACAGGTTTATTAATCAAATACTTTAGTGCAAAATGATCTATGAACATTTTAAAGTGTGATCCCGACAAATAATGTCTAAATTCCTACAAAGCACACACCATAGCCAAACCTTCCCTTTCTATAGTGGAATAATTATTTTCTTCTTTATATAACTTCCTACTTGCAGAATATATAGGGTGATCAATCTCTCCTGCACCAGGTTGTGCCAGTACTACTCCCAAAGCTATACAAGAGGCATCCACATGGACATGGAATTCCTTATTCCAAACAGGTAACACTAATATAGGTGCAGCTACCATTTTTTCTTTCAATATGTCAAGGCTCTTCTTCTTGGAATTATGATGCATGTGTTGTACTTGATGGAAACCCACTTGTAGCAGAACAAATCACTTGTATATGGTAACTAGATGAATCTACATAACTAGATGAATCTATAGGAGAGATATCAGATGTGATAGAATGCATGGCAATTGTGTTTACATATGTGACAAAATGCAGGGCAGCGTAAAGGAATCAATTCAGAAGTAATGTACAATGGAAAATTACATTATAATAGGTCTATTCAGAGGGAACAAAGTAATGGTACAAAATAATAGGATGAAGGAACAAACAACTATAGATCAAAATCAAGAAGTTGAAGAAAAAGGACATTTTCAGGTATGTTAAGTTGTATACGTGGGTTCACTGTACAAAAAGAGCATGGACATGCAGGTTCACTGTACAAAAAGAGTGTATATGTATGCATGCACTTTCATAGAAGAAAAAGTGCCTTTGGGATGAAAAATTAAGGATATTGAGGTGAAAGAATACCAAGGGTCAATACCATGGTATTAGCCCACAATATTGAGTGGAGTAACGACTATTTGATCCCATCTAAGAATACCACAGGATCTAAGTGTTGTTTTGGTCTGAGGTATTGAGAAAGGCTAAAAATATATAAGGAGGAGGAGATCAAAGGGCTAAGTGTACAAGGAATGAATATCTTATGAAGTGATAGATCAAAATCAAATATGCACGTTATGGGTTTCAGATGCTTTGCTGGATCTGAACTAAGTATGCTCCCGAGTGTTTGATGATGGATGAGATCTAATGATGGATCATGACCATAATGACTTATCATTATGTGATTTGATAATGGATAGGCTAGATCTAATTGCTAACACATGTTTTATCCTTTATAAGTGATGATCTGGGTATGTCTGAAGTCTGGAATTGAAGTTAAGTTATAAGTAAGTATTTGCAGATCTATACATTGGTTCGCTTTGGTGAAGGTGCATATACACGTTGGTTCGGCTCTTCCAATTAGCATATGAAAAAGAAAAGCTTGATATTCAAGGATGACTGATCTATTAGATCAATGTTGTTGTTTTATTGTTGTCTGCCAATGAAGTCTTCTTAGATCTAAAAGTAAAATTGACTGCATAAAGACTTTGTGTATGATTGATTGATTGATTGAGTAAGAAGGGTGATCCTTGCTGCTATCTATTTAGAACTCTATAAATTGATAGTAGATCATCATAATTTCACTGATTGGTACAGTTTGTCGTTTAGAGGTTTTATGATTCAGTATCTTTAGAGGTATATGCAATTTGGGCTGAAGGAAGTAGCGTATACATGCAGGTTGGCTTCATTGAAGAAGCGTATACAGTCTGACACATGATTTTTGAGGTTACAATTGGTTTTGGTTGTTGATGCAGTGTTCTGGGTTTCGATCTGTGTACTGGTTACATTGATCTCTCTGTACCAATTGATTGGTTGAAATTGATTAACTTTGAATGAATGGTTGATTCAGTTGTGCCAGAGGTTCAGTGATTGTTTGATTCAGTATGTTAGAGGTTCAATGATTGTTTGATTCAGTATGTCAAAGGTTCATTGATTGTTTGATTTAGGATGTCATAGGTTTAGTGATTGTTTGATTTAGTATGTAATAGGTTTTAGTGATTGATTGATTCAGTTATGGTTGATTCAAAGATTGATGATTGGTTTCAATTATGTCAGAGATTGATGATTGAGTTTCAATGATTGGTTTTGATTGGTTGTATTTTAGTGATAATTAATTTTGAGGTTCAATGTGGCTGATGAGTTCAGTGTGAAAATTTGATGAAATGTGGCCTTCATATTGTAGTATTGTGTACCAAGAGTATCCAATGTGAAAATTTATGAAATGTGGTCCTTGGAGGATACTGAGGGTTGGAGCCTTTAGTGAGGAAGTCGAAGCTTCCTGCCAATAGTGGTTGGTGATTTGATCATGGGGTTGGAGCTCCCTTCCAGTAGCAGCTAGAGAATGAGTGAAGGTTGTAGCCTTCTATAGGTCGGAGCCTACATACTAGTAAACATATTGGCTAGTAGAAGAACTAGGGGGTTGTAGCTCCCTTCTAGAAGAAGCTGGAGAATGAGAGAAGGTTCTAGCCTTCTAAAGGCGGGTGCCTACATACTTGTATGAGTCTGTAATAGTACAATATTGTAAATAGATTTTATTATTATTAAAAGAAGATGGAGACAACAGCAGCAAGTGGTTTTCACCCACATTGGGTTTCCACCTTAAATCCTGGTGTTCATGTCTGTTGCTTATGTGTGATGGTTTATTCTATTATTACTACACACAGTTACTATTTAATTTTTAATAAAATACCAATGCATTGATTAAATATCAACATATGATGAATTAATTGAATCATAAGTTCACTAGATATATGATGGTTGCCTTAAGAATAGTTGAGTGCACACGCGAGTTCCCTTCATTGAAGTAGCACATATAAATCTTATTATGGTAATGAAAAATTTATTGAATTTGTAAATAAATGAATTTACCCACCCCCCCCCCCCCCCCTCCCTCTCATTATTATTCCAACAATTCTGATATCTTCATTATACTGAAATTTACATCCTTCTTTAACAATTTCTCCATAGGTGCAACTATTTGCACATACCCCTTGATGAATTCCTGTAATACCTAGTATGTCCCAATGTAGTGCGAAGCTATCTTACTATCTTAGGTGGAGAAAAAATCACAATGATAGAAATCTTAGCAGGGTCCACCATCAATCCTTTCTTGCAAACAATAAGTCCCAACAATATGCCAAAGGGTGCACAAATTATGCACTTCTTTAAGTTCAAGGAGATCTGATATTGCCTACATGTATCAAGCATAAGTCTTAAAATTCCAATATGTTTTCTCAACAATCCAAATATTGTCCAATCATCAAAGTATACTTCTACATTCTTTTGGATATATTCCTTAAAAGTTGCAACCACCACTCTAGAAAATATAGTAGGGGCATTCTTTAGTCCAAAAGGTATTATTGTGTATTGATATGAGCCCCATTTTGTAGAAAATGTGTTCTTATGCCATCCTTCAGGTGTAGTCCTAATTTGATGATACCCTGAAAATCCATCTGTGAATGAGTAGGCTTCCTGACCTCCTACATTGTCTAGCACTTCATCTATGAAAGGGGTAGGAAAGAAATCATGTAAGCATGCATCTTTCAACTTTCTCAAATCAACACAGATCTTGATTTCTCCTTGAGTTTTCTTTTCTTTCACAACCATATGACTCACCCATTTTGATTGTTCTACTGGCTCAATAATTCATGTTGTTATCATTTTATCAAGCTTTATCTTTAATTTCTCCTTATACTTTGGGTTCAACCTTTAAGGTATTTCTTTGACTGGCTTCGCATCCAGCTTAAGAGGAATCTTTATGACTCCTAGAACTCCTAGTATACCCTTCATCTCTAAAAAATTGATGGGAAATAGTTCTTGGTATTCATGAAGTAACTTTGTAACTTTACTAATTGTCTCTTCATCCCAATAGTCTCCTATTGTTGCAAACTTAGGTTCCTACTCTAATCCTATGTTCACCTTCTTGGTCTTTAATGGCTTCATTATATCTGGTATCTCTAACTCAGGTCCATTTACTTCACCATATCCTTCTAATTCTGCTATGTCAATGTTGCGAGGATCTTCTCCTTCTTCTGTAGTAAGGTTATAACATTCCAATGCATTTTAAATCTGCACGACCCAATCAATTTGTTGGCATTTCAGGGGGGTTACATTCTCAAATATTTTCTTCTTATATATTTGAAGAGCCAAATCTATGTATGGACAGTCATCCTTAAACCTGAATGTTAATATGAAGCCATCCACCATGTCTATCCAGTTTATTGTACCATGTCAAAGATCTATTTCTAAATACCAGTTCTTAGGGATTGTCTATAATGCATGAATCAATCCATGTACCCATTATTGTTGAGGAATCTCTTTCCATGTTGTAGTGCATAGCTGGATATGCTTCTTAGGATTAGTTTCATCATCATGTTTTATCTCTATTTCTATATCTATTTTTCCAAACCTTATCCAAATCAATCTTCAACATTCCTACCAACCTTCTATATTATTCTTGTATGCACCCACCATCTAGCAAGGGCAACTTTTAGGGCTATATCCAAAGCTAAGATCCTTTGATTCTCTAGAACCTGTTTTTCATAATCATCAAGAAAAGTATTCACATCACCCTAGCCATCATAAGAAGGAAGATTACATACGTCAGATATCATACAATGTACTGATTTAGTAATTCTTGCACAACGCCTTGTGGATACTTCATGTAGTCTATTCTGCCAATTTTCCAACTCTTCTTTCGAGTCTGAGGTACAAGAACTATCGTCCTCCCAAGTCAACTTTCCTTTTGCAATAGGGTTAACCCAATATTGTTCCTTTGCTATCATTTGATACATATTGTCTATATTAACTACGCAGTATTCTTCTCTAACTGGTTCTATATATCTTACCCCTTCTGATGGATGCAAGGGAATAATTACTCTCATATTATTCCCTTCAAATATCATCTATCTATTCTTCATATTAATTATAGCCATATTTTCAAATGCCCAATCACGTCCAAGAAATGTAGGATATGGGTTATTGTCATCAATGACCTCTATTACTTCAAAATCAGTAGTAGTTCAAACTCCTTCAATGTCCACTGTTACACCTGGTAGTCTTCCTAAGGGGAAGACATTTTATTGATTTTCCATCCTTAATTGAATAGGTGACCATTGTAGCTTTGGCATACCGTTAACTCCCATGTATGCTTCGTTAATACATTAGCATCAGATCCCAGATCTGGGATAACTTAATCCATCTCATATTGTCGTATCTGTGCACTAAGTCTCATTTCTCTTCCAATTCTCTTTTTTCAATGAAAAGTAGTCACTACATGCATCTCAACTCTTGGTGTATCTTTTGATGAAAAATATTTTATCAACTATTGAAGCCCTTCCACAACTTTTTGATCTCTTAATAATTTCATACAAGTTTGCAGAAAATACTTTAAAGTACCTTCTTGTTTTGTTGACTCCTAGCCTTGTGTCGGAGCTCAATCCTATGTCGGAGCTCGATTCTGCATTGAAACTTGATTCTGTGTCAGAGCTCAATTCGATGTCGAAACTTGATTCTGTGTCAAAGGTAATGATACATCACAGTTTCTTTTCTGATCGACCTTTGGCTATGCACTAGAGGTCGAAGCTCCAACATCCATAAAACTTTGTTTTGCTTCCATAAATACTTCTTTTTGCTTCTAAATATAAAAAATAGGACCTTTCTCAAAAATCTTTCTAATCCATGCATTTTCAAATTCTTTCTTTCCATCTGCTTTATCACTATCAATCACAACTCCACTTCTAGTAACAATACTAATTTGTGGTTAGTCATTTCTTCCTTCAGCGGTCATCATTTGAATATTCTGTGTCAACTGTTCATTCCTTTTTTCTTTCATATTTTCCATAAGTACAAGACATTCTTTAATTACATGGTCAAAATATTTACAGTACTTACATGTCATAGTAGGATTCTGACAATCTCTTGCAAAATGACCTGCCTAGCCGCAGTTGTAGCAAATAATATGTCCAAGTCATCCACCAGCTACAACACCTCAACCTCTTCCTGGGTATTCTCCTTGACCAACGTGTTTTCCACTACCTTCATGTCCATGTTCTTCTACTTGCATTCTATAAGTGTCAGCACTACACTCCATCATTAGTTCATAAGCTCAACAATTATTCTCATCATGTCTTCCTGGTTTACAGAATTTGTAATATAGGTTCCTTGGAGTCTGCACATATTTCTGTAACAGGTAACTTTCTTCTGAGTGATGTTGGTCTCTGGTCTTACATATCTCGCACCACAAGTTTGATCCTGTATTTAAGGGATTCGGTGCCCCACTAGCCATGTAATCCTTAAAGATAGGACATTGTTCTTTAGAATGGCCCTCCGATTTGCACTTCGTGCACCATACTTCTTCTCTAAATTATTTTCTTTTCTTTATATCTTGTATCTACAGGGTTAGGTTCACTATCTAACTCTGAATCCCCATTGTTTCCTCATGTTATATGCATAGAAAACAACTGTTTGGTCCCACATAACCTCTTTTCTTAAGACTCTCCCATGTTAGAATTTTTTTATGTACCGGTCAAGCAAAGAATTTTACCTTATAAAGTATATTCCATTTCCAAATAATTTTATTCCACCATTTGATATCATGAGTTGTAGCAGTATGAGAAATAACTTCATGGGATTGACTCAATTTAACTTTACTAGAGGAGGAGTCTCCGGTCTAGACCAACAAGTCCTTAGTATTTTTCAAGCACAAATTATAATTGCTAATTAATTCTTTAACAAAATGATTCCAATACTTTGTTAAGTAACCAATCAAACCCAATTCTATTGTGGTCAACCAGTAACCCTTTATGGGCAAAGAAATATCAACTATTCTTACATCTTACAAGTGGTAGATTCCTTCAGAATAAAAACAGTGGATCAAATCAAGGGATATTTTGTAAACTTCATCATCACCTATAAAAGGGTCCTTACCAAGAATAACTTGCTTTACATCTCCAAATTTCTAAACTAGCCAGTTGTAGGGAAAGGGAAAGAAGCAATGAATGTTTTCCAAACAATGAAACCTCTTTTGGCAAGTTTTTTAGCTTTTCCTCTAAGCTAATCCACCACCAATAATTTATTTAGATATTTCCTTTTTACAACCTAGATCTAAAGACCCCCACTGAAAATACCTCTCCATATATTTTTCAAAGCCAAGGCTTTTCTAAACCAAGACAAATTTTTAAAACCCCATCCTCCAAGATATTTTGCAATGGATAGGGAGGCCAAACTCAGTAGATGCATCCTTTCCTTACAACTTTTTCTAGTCCACGGGAATCTACACATCTTTTGTTTGATGACTTTGAGAATAGTCATGGGAATCTTGTCCAAGGACGACTAGTAGATAGGAATATTTTCTAGCACTGATTTAACTAGAATCATTCTACCCCCCAATGACAACTAATTATTACACCATAAGTTTTTATTTTGTTCAACTTCCCCTTTATGATAATCATTTTGTTTTAGGAAGAATCTGAGGTATTTTATATCAATTGCTAGAGAAAAGGTCTACAATGGAAAAAAGGATTGAATGGACGATAATGATTTAGGACTTACAACATTTTGATGAAAGAAGTATTTATTTAGGTTGACCTCCATGCCAGTGGAATTCTAAAAAAGATTTATAATTCTATGAAAGGCCTGTCATTTAGAAACAATTCCCAATCCAAATAACAACACATCATCCACAAATAGGAGGTTGTTGATATACTATTTGCGTGATAATTTTATAACTTTTACATTACCTTCTTTTCTTTCATCAAGAGAAGACTCAATCCTTCCATCACAAGAAAAAAAAGAGAGGAGACAATGAATATCCTTATCTGAGTCCTCGAGTAATGTAGAAATTTCATGAGGGAGAGTCATTGATTAAAATGGAGAAATTGAATAAGTATACACAACCCATAATCCGTTTTGTCACCTATAGTCCCAAACCAATCTGAAAGATAAAAGGTCTCAAAAGGGTCCAGTTGACCTTGTCAAATGCTTTGATGAGGTCCATCTTGAGGACAAGAGCTTTCAACTTTTTCATTTTTATAGAGTGAAGGACCTCTTGTGAAATTTCTATGGCATCATGGATCTATCTGTCAGCTAGAAAACCAAATTTGTTTGGCATCATCTTTGTAGCAAGAAATCTCTTTATCCTATTTGAGATTACCTTTGTGATAATTTTATAAACTAGATTGCATAGGGAGATAGGCATGAAGTCTAGAAAGGATTTAATACAATGGTAGAGGAACTAAACACTTTTAGTACATTACGTTGGTGTTAGATGTTCTAAACAAGACCAATTTGACATAAATTTGAAGAAGTGTGAGTTATTAAAATGAGATAGTTTTTTTTTTTTTAGATTTGTTATCTCTTATTAATAGTTGATTATGGGCCATTAAATGGCTAAGGCTATGCTAGAGTGGCTAGTACTACATAATTTTACATTGTACATGGGGTAAGGAGTTACCATGAATTTTTCAAATTGTATACAAATTTTATTCAAGAATTTAGTGGGATTTGTGCACCACACATAACAAAGTATATGAAAGCACACAAATTTTAGTGCACCACAAAGGTAAAAATATTTTAATATATGAGAAGACAACAAATAAATTATTGTTGCCTTTACCAAAATTTAAGAAATGTTTTTAGGTGGAAAGTGATATGAATGGAGTGATAATAATTTTAAGTTGAGAGTGCACGGGGATAGCATTTTTCAATGGATCACTAAATGAGGTGAAGAGGTGAAGAGGAAATAATTTATATGTCGCTTGGAATTTTGTGTAATTATCAAAGAGTTGAGGAATTGTATACATTACTTACTTTTAATGGAATTTTTAATGTAAAGAAACCATTAATCTCTTAAGCTTACACATAGGAAAGTGGAATGGAGTGAAAGGGATTTTAGATGGAAATTATTAGAGAAAAGATATAATTCTTTAATGAAGCATAAATTAAAGAAATAGAATAAAGTAGTTGAGGTGTTGAGAAGAATACTACCAGTGTTGACTATCATGAATAATGAAATAGTTGCAGTTGAACATGACAAAGAGATGTATGTGTATAATTAGTTGGATTATATCCATGCACATGGTTGGTTAGAGTCTCTTTCCATATCCTATTGTGGATCCACCACTACATACCCACTTAAAATAAATATTAATACCAGTTCTTGTTATGACATAATCAATGCTGGTACCAATTTTTGTTATCTATATTATCCATTACAACATAACTCAATTAATGGGTTGCATGTGATACTTACACATCCCACCTACACTCTACATGTTCATGGTTCATAGTCCCACATAGGAAAATTATAAGGAACATTTATGATGGCTAAGGTAGTTTTCAACTATTTCTATGTCATTCCATCCATTTGTGAAACCAACATAGAGGGGAACTTAGATAAGAGAGATACTTCTCATGTTGAATATAAGTTATGTTATGATTGTATGTGTATTTATACCTAAATCAATAATAGAAGATTGCATGCGTAGATGGAGAGGTGATGAAACATTATTCTTCTCCCATTTAACAAGATTTAAGGAGGTTGTAGAGATATGTGTCAAAAGTGCAGAGAGTGGAATTCATGAGCCCAAGGAATTACCATATTCAAACATGTAATCCATAGAACATTCAATTAGCTTCTCAATAACAAAACTCTGTGCCTTTTCCATAGATGTTACACCCACAAGATCAAAACAAAGTCCCAACCATAAATGGAAGAGTAAACATGAAAGCATTACATTCTTAAGTTGTGCATGTAGGATCAACGTCTTGCATATAGGGCATAGACTATGTTTTGTAGTTTTGTCCTACTATCGGTTGTTCTTTTCAATATTATAGAGAAAAGTTAGTGATGAAAAATAATCACATATTGTTATTATAGAACTAGAAGATGATATATAAAGTGACACATTATTTTATATAATGTGTTTTCAATAATAAAACCAATGTGAATTGTGCTATGGTAGTAGATAGAAGAAACATAAAATCCCAACAATGTCTACTCATAAAATGAGCCTTCGTTGGATATGGCAGACTCATACCCAACTAATCATCTTTTAATATCCTACTTAACTTAAAATAACTTAACTAATTCACCTATATTTGTATTTGCATGCTAGAATAAAATAAAAAATATCAACATTCAAATACAGAGCAAAGTTATTGTAGTTAGAGCGATAAACCCAAATAGATGCATGTGCACATATATGTATGGTTGGAAGGAAGTTGACAAAGATCAATGTTTTAGTTTGAATGAGAATATATATAAAGATATCATTTAATTGCCTCACATAATCACATTCATGGTATAAATAGTTATCTAATAAGTTGCAAGACACACTATGTAGCATACACAATGCCTTATAATGCATTATAATCCACAATTTAAAACAATTTTAAGCAACATTAAATTTAGGAAACTTTATTTAGGAATGTAATTCATCTAATACAATTCACAATATGCTAAACTAATTTCATGTAAACACAAACAAATCATAAAATGACAAGTAAATTCATATATAGGCAGAACAATAATAATTATAGCTCATAAATAATTAAAAAATACTTTTATTTGAGAATTATTCACCAACTTGTTACAAATGAAGAATGTTCTACCCAACCATAGAATCGTTATCACACATGTACTTTCTATCACAAAGGCCATCCCTAAACTAGGACTATAAATCTAAAAGGGAAAAAATCTACGAATTGATTCTAAATCCTCTCACTTAACCCAATATAGAGCTCTTATGATGGGAATTAACACTATAACCCATACTAGAGACACCAATCATATTTCAACCAATCACACTCTTTCCCTATTGACCCACTTAACACAAGGAATTAGATCCCCTTCTTTTCTAACTAGTCTCTCAAACTATTCCACTTCTTTTAGTGCTCTAGTGCAGATTAACCAAGAAATCTCTAATGTTGGGAAATAAGGAATTTGGTTTTCAACCATGGCTTCCTTTCTCTCCATTGCTCATTCATGAATTCTTCTCATGGTTGCCATGTCATTATGGCAATAGTACATAGTCACAATATGGAAACATAAGAGTAGAGAGAGAACCAAGAGAATAATGAATGAGAATGATGATATTATGCTTACATACATAAGAATCTAGTGCATGGTATAAATTGGTAATTGGTCATTTTCCATCTCCAAATTAAGCCCCATTTTTTCAGTACTTATAGTTTGTAAAGCAGTCAGATTTTTATAATTATAATGGCATTGGGAGTGGTGAAGTTTCTTCTGGTTTTTCTGCTAATGTTGAATTTCTGCATGTTTCTTGTTCTAGGTGCTATTGCTGGATGGGCTCTCAATGACACCCTTTAGCACAGTATAAGTGGGTGCTATTTTTGCATTGGATCTCAATGACACCCTTCACCACACTTACTATACTGGTACTTACTAATTTTTTATTCTATGATATTACTTTCATATAATGGATGATATAACTCAGTGGTGAAGCAACCTGGCTACCAGGGGTAGATCATAGATTTGATTCTTATTTTGTTCACTTTTCAAAGTCTCCTCTAGGCTATAGATATCAAAAATCCTGACTTCGTAGTGCCTAATATCTGGTGTTCCATGTCAAATTTGTTTCCTCGTGGCTTTTTTATCTTTTTTCCCACATGAAGTGCCATCTTTATCATCGGGAACCTTGGAAATAGTAACAGAGTAACATAATGCTCACTCAAACAGGTCTTACAGGTTTTAAAATGTTGTTGTTGATCCACATGAACTCTAAACTATAGGGTTCAAATCTTTTGTGGATTTTGCAAGAAAGACCTTATTTCCTTAGCATAATTTAGATTTAGCTCCATCCACTCTTTCATGGATCAATATATAACTTTTTTCTATTATGTAACATGTTATTCAATATTTGGGTTTTTTTAACTGACTATATGATTTTTCAAGAAGTATGATCAATTTCATGAAGATGTCCACTAGTACGTCTTAATTGTTTTTTCTAGTAAATCTGATTAGTTTCATTGTAATTTCATGACAAATGAAATGGTTGATTGAAGCATATAGAAAAATGATCTAGTTAGGAAAAATGGTATTAATTTTATCTTCTTCAAAACAAAAAGGTGTGTACATCATTTGGCATATCCTTTCAGCCTCTATTCAACCATTAAATAGCAGCTAAATGCACAAGCCTTGAAGCCAAAATTAGTTATCATAACCCATTTACCAGAACTCTAGCTTTCGATAATCAACCAAGTATGGATCAACATATCAAAATTAGTGTACCTTCCATTTCTTTCAGTGACTGGCATAACCAATTTAATTACCAAAACTATCACTTTTTCAGTAATATTAACAACACCAACATTCAATTCTAGCAGCCCAACCTTCTTTGATCATAGTAGTTGTTCCAAGGATTTTTTCCTTTGATAAACTCAAATTTGATGGTCTTTATAGCCTCATCATATTTAGACTCAACTAAGTATTGGTAAATAAACAATTATAAGGTAAAATATTTTTAATTCAATTGATTTATTGGGGAAAAGGAAATTTATCATTTTGTAACTTTCATATGCTTGTCATTCCCTTTTCCTTCATAATTACAATCCCTCATTATGCTACAATATGCCTACCATATCAACTACCTTAATCATATCCACAACCTTATTTAATGTACACTGTAAGATTTCTCAATTTTTTTGAAGTTTCATGAAAGGCTAAGACCCTATCACAATTTGTGATAAATCATAAAAAATCAAGGACATGTGAAATGTTGTAGGGTAGTTTGAGGTTGTGGTATGAATATGAATGAACCAAGAAACAAGTAGATTAGAAATCTTATTTTCATCAGATTTATTTGCAGCTCATGGTCTTGTTATCAATTAGCAGGGAATGAGTATTATGCTTCAAGATTGTGGGTGGCTAAGATATGTGTTGGTGGCTCCATGTATTCAATACAAATTGTCATCCTTATCAACATCGGTTTCTGGAATTGCAATTTTGGGGATATGGAAGACTATACCTTGAGAAAAAAATGCCTATCCACAAGATAATGTATACACTAGTTCAAGCACTTTAATGGATTATGTTTGGGGCAATAGTCGGACATGGCAAGGTCAAAGCTATAAGACATCCAAAGTTTCTATGAATCTATTAGATCATAAAAAATATGATTTATGTACTCACCAGGTTCATACCTACAACCCCTTATCCATATAGTGTTCTTTATTTTGATGTAATTTTTGCATTGACAATAGTCCATGCCAGTGGATTTCTTTCAACATCAGTCCTCAAAGTGGTTACACACATCACCATTGTTGAAGAAATAGAGGAAGAATTGTATAAACCTTTTTTGGATGATGGTAGTTTGAGTTCCAGTACTAAGAATATTTTCTCATGCTACAACAATTATTTTTTCAAGAGCTACATGGCCATGGTTGAATCATGTATTCAATGAAGGTTACAGAAACATTTTGCAATTCACAAAGTGGAACTACACCTCCAGAGCTTATTGAATTTCAACAGAAGCAATGAATATGGAATATTAGTCTTATGGATTAGGAGAATTAGTAAATTAATTGATAGTTTCCCAATATTCATCATGGTTTGGAAGATATGCATGGTTATTGAAGCCCAACTTGTAAAAATGGCATAGTTTTCTCACATTTCTAAACCATGCCTAGATTTGGGGGAAATGTGAAATCAATCATCTTAATGTTATGGGAACAAATATCACTTATTTTAAGAGTCGACAAATCATCAAGTAATATTTCATATGTATTTTGGGGATCATAATCACCTAATTTTGGCCTGTAATAACCATTTGTTGTCTTTCTCCTATCTCATAGTTGGGTAAAATCAGAGTTTGGAGAATTGATTTTGATCCACCCAAAGCTCTCTTTGTACAAATATCCAAATTGAGAATATATTTGAAGGTGGATGGCCATTCATTTTTTAATAGGTTTTGGGAATAGTAGCTAGATTATAGCTTCATTATGGAAGCAGACTTTAGTGTTGCCCCTTTGTAACAGTGTTTATTTTTCATCAAGAAATGATGCTAGATCTCTAATCTTAATATATTTTCTTAATTTTTTGATAGCTTAGGTATGAGTTAACGTGTCGATGTTATAATTACTGATATCTATATACATTTACTTATATGTTTTTAATTCCTTTAGTATGCTTTATATTTCCAATTATGCTTTACCACTTTATTTAATCACAACTAGATTAGATCAGATTTAATGGTTTTTATGTTGTTTTGGTTTGTGGTAGAGATCCACAATAGGAAATAGTCATTGAAGGAACACTAAGTAGTGATATAACATGGAGCCCATCACGTAACGTTACATGAATGACTATACCATTTGCATGAGATATTGTAGCTTAAAATATATATGGCATCAAAATCAAGATTCAAGACAGACATTCTTCTTCAACATTTGATGCCATCAATGCCCAAAGAATATAGTTGATGCATTATAACACTGCTTAGGAATTTTTCCTTAAATCCATGCTTTTTGTTGTTTCATTGACTCAAGGAATGTTCTTTCATATATGTTTTTGTTGGAACTTGCAATCTACAACTTGACATATTCTATGATATTACTTTCATAAAATTTCTGTTATTGATATTTCTTTTATTTTGTTATTGGTATTTATGTTATTTTGTTATTGATATTTCTTTTGTACCACAAGTGACGGATTACTCTCCGAAGTGTGCACCAGTTTTTTCTTACAAGGTAGGACAGTGATTATTCTTTGCAGTATTACATGATTTCTTTTATACATGAGAGATTGATTCTTTTTTACAGGAGACAAGAGGACAGGTCGTGCTCTTGTTCCATGGCATATATAACCAATTTTTTTCAAAGCGGTTCACACTGCATGCTTATGGTCACTTATTTCAACATAACATAGTTGTAGTTGCAACAACATAGTTGTAGCTGCGAGTTGCAGTGAGCTGTGGAGTTAGTGTGGGTTGGGGTTGATTTTGTTGTTACAACTATGTTCAAAATTGTTGTTGCCTCTTCACCAAGAAGAGAGCTAGGAGCCCAGCCAATGGCTCTGCGGGAGAAGGAAAAGAAGGAAGGCTACTGAACAAAGAATTTACATTGTTATTCAAGCTATGTGGGTCATGGAGTCGGGGTAAGCAAATAAATATTGTGACAATTATCGTAATCAATTAGAAGATGAGCTCATCATGATTTTCAATCTTAAAAGTTCATTTTCACATGTTCTCACTCTAATAGGCAGTCTGGACAAAGCATCTGTTTTAGTTTCTTGACCTTCATCAATAAATTTCATTTTCACATGTTGTCACACTAATAGGCAGTCCGGATAGAGCATCTGTTTTAGTTTCTTGAGCTTCATCAATATCCTCATCAGAATCTACCAAATCACCATAAGTAACTGGCAGATCTAGAGCTAATATTTGGGGAAATGTGAAATAAATCATCCTAATGTTATGGGAACAAACATCACTTATTTTAAGAGTCGAAGAATCATCATGTAATATTTCATATGTATTATGGGGATCAGAATCACCTAATTTTGGCCTATAATAACCATTTGTTGTCTTGCCCTTATCTCATAGTTGGGTAAAATCAGAGTTTGGGGAATTGATTTTGATCCACCCAATGCTCTCTTTGTACAAATATTTAGATTGAGAATACATTTGATGGTGGACGGTCATTGAATTTTTAATAGGTTTTGGGAATAGTAACTAGATTACAACGTCATTATGGCAGCAGACTATAGTGTTGCCCTTTGTAACAATGTTCATTTTTCATCAAGACATGATGTTAGTTCTCTAATCTTAATGTATTTTCTTAATGTTTTGATAGCTTAGATCTGAGTTAACGTGTAGATGTTATAATCATTGATATCTATATACATTTATTATTTTTAATTCCTTTAGTATGCTTTATATTTTCAATTATGCTTTACCACTTTATTTAATCACAGCTAGATTAGATCAGATTTAATGTTTTTATGTTACTGTGGTTTGTGGTAGAGATCCACAATAGGAAATAGTCATTGAAGGAACACTAAATAGTGATATAACAGGGAGCCCATCACAGAAAGTTACATGAATGACTATATCATTTGCATGAGAGTTTGTAGCTTAAAATATTTATGGCATCAAAATCAAGATTCAAGATACGCATTCTTCTTCATCATTTGATGCCATCAATGCCCAGAGAATATAGTTGATGCATTATAACACTGCTTAGGAATTTTTCCTTAAATCCATGGTTTTTGTTGTTTCATTGTCTCAAGGCATGTTCTTTCATATATGTTTTTGTTGGAACTTGCAATCTACAACTTGACTTATTATATGATATTTCTTTCATAGAATTTTTGTTATTGATATTTCTTTTATTCTGTTATTGGTATTTTTGTTATTCTGTTATTGTTATTTTTGTTATTCTGTTATTGATATTTCTTTTGTACCACGAATGACAAATCACTCTCTGAAGTGTGCACCAATTTTTTCTTGCAAGGTAGGACAGTGATTATTCTTTGCAGTCTTACTTGATTTATTTTGTACATGAGAGGTTGATTCTTTTGTATAGGAGACGAGAGGACAGGTCATGCCCTTGTTCCATGGCATATATAACCGATTTTTTTCAAAGTAGTTCACACTACAAGCTTATGGTTACTTATTTCAACATAGCATAGTTGTAGCTGCGAGTTACAGTGAGCCGTGGAGTTGGTGTGGGCTAGGGTTGATTTTGTTGTTGTAGCTATGTTCAAAGTTTTTGTGGGTGGACTCAGTGTGGGTTGCCTCTTTACCAAGAAGAGCACTAGGAGCTCAGCCAATGGCTTAGCGAGAGAAGGAAAAGAAGGAAGGCTACCAAACAAAGAATAGAGGAGATAAGTCTTTACATTGTTGTTGCGGCTATGTGGGTCATGGAGTTGGGGTAGGAAAATAAATATTGTGACAATTATGTTATCCAATTAGAAGATGAGCTCATCATGATTTTCAATCTTAAAAGTTCATTTTCACGTGTTCTCACAGTAATAGGCAGTCCAGACAAAGCATCTGTTTTAGTTTCTTAACCTTCATCAATATCCTCATCAGAATCTATTGAATCACCATAAGTAACTCGAATATCTTGAGCTAATATTTGAGACATTTATGAAGCACTAAAGACAGATAATTAATTTGGCATGCTTGCAACATTCAAAGTTGACGAGAGGCTGGAGTTGTGGTTTGTCTGTGTACATGGGGTTTCTTTGGGGTGGTTTGGAAGCACATGAAGACATGTTCATGGTGTCATGATATATCAGTTGTTTCCACAATGTCTCAAGGTTTTTTTTTTCATTTTCTTTTATTAATTCAAGGTTCACATAAATCTCTAGATGAATCACAATTTTTCCTTTTCCTTCCATACATAGTGTGTTTTTTGGGCTAAATATATGAAGAAGTGTGTTTCTAAATGACTACATAATTGACTTGCAGCTCGTGGAAGAGCTCTTCCTCTAGGGTTTTCTCCAATCTATTTTCCTATGGGGAATGAAGCAATGGGTTTCATGGCTATTTTTGCTTTGATAGATGGAATTGTAGGAGTTTCTTCATGCCTTTCAAGACTCCATCATCTCCAGATCTAGGGTGCGCAGAGCTTGGCTTCCAGTGCTGCTTCCACTATGACAGCTTGGGCACTCACTCTATTGGCCATGGGGTAAGCACATAAATACTGTGACAATTTTGGTAAGCAATTAGAAGATGAGATCATCATGATTTTCAATCTTAAAAGTTCATTTTCACTTGTTCTCACACTAATAAGCAGTCCGAAAAGAGCATCTATTTTAGTTACTCGACCTTCATCAATATCCTCATCAAAATCTGCCAAATCACCACAAGTAACTGGTAGATCTAGAGCTAATATTTGAGACATTTCTGAAGCACTGAAGATAGATAATCAATTTAGCATGCTTGCAACATTCAAAGTTGATGAGAGGTTGGAGTTGTGGTTTGTCTGTGTACATGGGGTTTCTTTCCGATGGTTTGGAAGCACATGAGGACATGTTCATAGTGTCAGGATATATCAATTGTTGCCACTTTGTCTCAAGTTTTTTTTTTTCATATTTGAACTTTTATTAATTCAAGTTTCACATAAATCTCTAGATGAATCACAATTTTTCTTTTTCATTCCATACATAGTGTGTTTTTTGGGCTAAATATATGAAGAAGTGTGTTGCTAAATGACTACATGATTGACTTGCAGGTCGTGGAGGAACTACACCTCCAGAGCTTGTTAAACTTCAGCAGAAGTAATGAGTATGGAATATTAGTCTTATGTATTAAGGAGCATTAGTAAATTATTAGATAGTTTCCCAATATTCATCATGGTTTGGAAGATATGCATGGTTATTGAGGCCCAACTTGTAAAAATGGCACAGTTTTCTCACATTTCTAAACCATGCCCAGATTTGGGGGAAATGTGAAATCAATCAACTTAATGTTATGGGAACAAATATCACTTATTATAAGATTCGAAGAATCATAAAGTAATAATTCATATGTATTTTGGGGATCATAATCACCTAGCTTGTAATAACAATTTGTTGTCTTGCGCCTATCTCATAGTTGGGTAAAATTAGAGGTTGGGGAATTGATTTTGATCCACACAAAGCTCTCTTTGTACAAATATTCAGATTGAGAATATATTTGAAGGTGGATGGTCATTCAGATTTTAATAGGTTTTGGGAATAGTAGCTAAAGCACATAAATATTGCGACAATTATGGCAACCAATTAGAATATGAGCTCATCATGATTTCAATCTTCAAAATTCATTTTCACTTGTTCTGACACTAATAGGCAGTGTGGATAGAACATATGTTTTAGTTTCTTGACCCTCATTAATATCCTCATTAGAATCTACCGAATCACCATAAGTAAGTGATAGATATAGAGCTGATATTTGAGACATTTCTGAAGCACTGAAGATAGATAATCCATGTGGCATGCTTGCAACATTCAAAGTTGACAAGAGACTAGAGTTGTGGTTTTTCTGTGCACATGGGGTTTCTTTCAGGTGGTTTGGAAGTGCATGAGGACATGTTCATGGTGTCAGGATATATCCGTTGTTGCCACTGTGTCTCAAGTTTTTTTTTTCATTTTTGAACTTTTCTTAATTCAAGGTTCAAATAAATCTATAGATGAAACACAATTTTTCCTTTTCCTTCCATACATAGTGTGTTTTTTGGGCTAAATATTCATGTGTGTTGCTAGATGACTACATGATTGACTTGCAGGTCATGGAAGAGCTCTTCCTCTAGGGTTTTCTCCAATCTATTTTCTGGTGGGGAATGAAGCAATGGGTTTCATGGTTATTTTTGCTTTGATAGTTGCAATTGTAGGAGTTGCTTCATGCCTTTCAGGACCCATCATCTCCATATTTGGGGTGCCTAGAGCTTGGCTTCCAGTGTTGCTTCCTCCATGACAAGTTAGGCACTCACTCTATTGGCCATTGGGTAAGCACATAAATATTGTGACAATTATGGTAACCAATTAGAAGATGAGATCATCATGATTTTCAATCTTAAAAGTTCATTTTCACGTGTTCTCACACTAATAGGCACTCTGGACAGAGCATTTGTTTTAGTTTCTTGACCTTCATCAATATCCTCATCAGAATCTACCGAATCACCATAAGTAACTGGTAGATCTAGAGCCGATATTTGAGACATTTCTCAAGCATTGAAGACAAATAATCAATTTGGCATGCTTGCAACATTCAAAGTTGATGAAAGGCTAGAGTTGTGGTTTGTTTGTGTACATGGGGTTTCTTTCAGGTGGTTTGGAAGTGCATGAGGATGTATTCATGGTGTCAGGATATATCAGTTGTTTCCACTGCGTCTCAAGTTTCTTTTTCTTTCATTTTTGAACTTTTCTTAATTCAAGGTTCAAATAAACCTTTAGATGAATCACAATTTTTCTTTTTCCTTCCATACATAAGTGTGTTTTTTGGGCTAAATATTCATGTGTGTTGCTAAATGACTACATGATAGACTTGCAGGTCATGGAAGAGCTCTTCCTCTAGGGTTTTCTCCAATATATTTTTTGGTGGGGAATGAAGCAATGGATTTCATGGTTATTTTTGCTTTGATAGCTGCAATTGTAGGAGTTGCTTCATGCCATTCAGGACTCCATCATCTCTAGATTTGGGGTGCCCAGAGCTTGGCTTCCAATGCTTCTTCCTCCATGACAACTTGGGCACTCACTCTATTGGCCATGCGGTAAGCACATAAATATTGTGACAATTATGGTAACCAATTAGAGGATGAGCTCATTGTGATTTTCAATCTTCAAAGTTCATTTTAACATGTTCTCACACTAATAGGCAGTCCGGACAGAGCATCTGTTTTAGTTTTTGACCTTCGTCAATATCCTCATCAGAATCTACTGAATCACCACAAGTAACTGGCAGATCTACGGCTAATATTTGAGACATTTCTGAAGCACCGAAGACAGAGAATCAAATTGGCATGCTTACAACATTCAAAGTTGACGAGAGGCTGGAGTTGTGGTTTGTCTGTGTACATGGGGTTTCTTTCAGGTGGTTTGGAAGCACATGAGGACATGTTCATGGTGTCAAGATATATCAGTTGTTGCCACTGTGTCTCAAGTTTGGTTTTTTATTTTTGAACTTTTATTAATTCAAGGTTCACATAAATCTCTAAATGAATCACAATTTTTCTTTTTCCTTCCATACATAGTGTGTTTTTTGGGATAAATATATGGAGAAGTGTGTTTCTAAATGACTACATGATTGACTTGTAGCTCATGGAAGAGCTCTTCTTCTAGGGATTTCTCCAAACTATTTTCCGGTGGGGAATGAAGCAACAGGTTTCATGGTTATTTTTACTTTGATACTTGCAATTGTAGGAGTTGCTTCATGCCTTTCAATATTCCATCATCTCTGGATTTGGGGTGCCCAAAGCTTGGCTTCCAGTGTTTCTTCCTCCATGATAGCTTGGGCACTCACTCTATTAGCCATGCGGTAAGCACATAAATATTGTGACAATTATGGTAACCAATTAGAAGAGAGTTCATCATGATTTTCAATCTTAAACGTTCATTTTCATGTGTTCTCACACTAATAGGCAGTCTGGATAGAGTATGTATTTTAGTTGCTTGACCTTCATCAATATCCTCATCAGAATCTACCGAATCACCATAAGTAACTGGCAGATCTAAAGCTGATATTTGAGACATTTCTAAAGCACTAAAGACAGATAATCAATTTGGCATGCTTTCAACATTCAAAGTTGACAAGAGGTTGGAGCTGTGGTTTGTCTATGTACATGTGGTTTCTTTCCAATGGTTATGAAGCACAAGAGGACATGTTCATGGTGTCAGGATATATTAGTTGTTGGTTTCCCACCATTTAGTTTTAAGGGTAAATTTTTGTTTCTGTGTCGTGTGTTATTGTTGTCTTTCTTGCATTGCATTTTTGGTTTGGCACACAGTAGCATTGAGATATTAAAGCATGTATCAATTTTCTTGAATTCACAGTTTACTTAATTCTGCATTGTAATGGTGTGCTAATCAATTTCATTTCCTATGATCCTTCATTTCTGTAAATCAGTGAATATTTTGGGAAATCTTGATAGTAATTCATTGGTATTAATTCACTTCCTTTGCAAATTTGATGCCATAGGTCATAAGGGCATGCTATGGTTTTACCCTCTACTTCTTGTAAAGTTGCATTTCATCCTTGAGAGAGTCTTCTTCAATTAAAGTTATGCAAGGTTGTTACAAAAGTCTTGTAAAGTTGCATTTCATCCTTGAGAAAGTCTTCTTCAATTAAAATTGTGCAAGGTTGTTACAAAACTACAAGAGCACACATTGCCACTCTTATTTTTTAAACTCGAAACAGTATTTGTATTATATAATTCGGCTGGCCCAATTTCATAGACGTCTCTTCAAAATTTTCTGTGTCCTTTTCCTGATAAAAAAGATTTTGTACATTCCCTGAAGAGCGTGATTATGGCTTACAAAAACAATGAATTTGTTTGTAAAAACTTTACAGAATTGCCCCAACAATTTATTATATTTTGTTTACTAATTTTTATATTTAATGATCATCTATATCTCACTATTCTTTTCGAATTTATGCCTTACAACGTTTTCTTAGCAACATTTGGTGCAAATGCTAGTTACATATACATTCATCAATCAAGGATCTACAGTGAGCTATAAGTTGGCCTAAGTATACAATTTCTTATTATATTTTAGTATTTCAATGCATGTTAATGCCATATAGTCAAACTAACTAGTGGGTTTAGTATAGCTTGAATGGGTCTAACAGTGAAGAACATGTTCCTCCCCCTAATGGATTACAAGTTCAAATCACTTGTCCCATAAACCACGGGTTTCATACATCAATGACATTAAAATTAGATTATTATTTTATTTCATACAATTAAATATAATATATAAAACCAAAAAAAACAAGGCTTTCAACTCAAACACTTAATCTAACTTCAATAATCTAACTAGAATACAAAAAAAACCAGAATCCTTCACTCTTATTTATATTTATATAAAATTTCAAATTAAATATATGCTTTGAGCACTTTAGAAAAATGTCATCAATAACATTATTCTCACTAGATTGGCAAAGATGTCATCAATAACATTATTCTTACTCGATTGGCCGTAAGTCCTGAAAATAGAAAAAAAATAAAATTAATAATAAAACACCATTAAACTTAATTAATTAATTTAATAATAAATGAATAAATACTTACCCTGTATATCTGTTAAACAAATAACAGAGGAAAAAAAAACTTTAATGTAAATTTTTATTCCATCGTTAATAATCATAAATCAGCCAGAAAACCTTATCTCTTATCCCAATTCATTCGCCACAAAATCAATCCAAGTACAATAATTCGAATTGTACTTCCGCAAAGTAATCCTATCCAAATCCCCTAAAAAGTTACCAAAACTTATTATATGATTAAATTTAGAGATTGTCAACGCTTACCTAAATATATGGAAGCAGGACTTTTTCTTGAAATAAAAAGAATGTCTATAAATAATTTGAAGCTTCAATTCCAGTCAAACCAAGCAGGTCTTTTTCCTGAAATAAAAAGAATATTTATAGATAATTTAAAGCTAGCATTCCAGTAAAACCAAGAATTTCATGTAAATTTTGATCACCTTTATTCCCATATGAAATGAGAAACCTAATAACATCCCAAATGGAGCACCAATAAAATAGTAGCACACAAGGGTCACTGACACAACGCGAGCTTGCGTGCCTAATCCAATTGCTACCCCTGCATAGAAATTAAAAATCTGAATGTCAGCAAATCACTAATATTTGAGAATTTAAAAGTCATAAATAAGACCAGGCCTTCAACAAAATATTGTAGTCTGTAACAAATCTTTTCTTGTAGTGGCTTATGCTTTCTTTCTCCTCTGGAGGTCAGAATGCAGTCAATCTGCAACCGAAAGACATATCAAGGGAGAGTGACACAGTCATTTATCATAGCATTAGCTGTGTTGGCTGTCTTCATTAACTAGATTTACAGAATTCATAACCCATCTGGGCATCGCCACTTCATCAGCCACATGAGGGTCCTCATGGGGTCAGTATCCACCGCCCATTCAAAGCGAAATGGTGAAGATATACTGTGAAGTTAATCCTGATTATCCCTTGGCAGTGGCAACAGCAAATGAATCAGACCCAAATTAACAACAGATCATAAACACTTTATGGAGTGTGAAAGCCAAAGATGAGGCAGCAATTCATGCATTTGCCCTTATAAACAAATCTGCAGGCCAGCAGTCCAAGCTCGGACGTGGATGCAAAGATGGGGAATTAGGTTGATTATCAAGAAAAAAAAGTCAAACAATTTAACTCTTTTCTGACCATCCTGATGATTTGAATGATGCTCTAGTTTTTGCAGAACCTTCGGCCTCCTTGCTACCAGCAAAAAATTGAACTCTTTTCTGGCCATCCTGATGATTTGAATGATGCTCTAGTTTTTGCAGAACCTTCGGCCTCCTTGCTACCAGCTTCATAGTGAGCCAGCTGAATGCCTGCGTCCATTGGGTGTTAGACTTAGCCTGTCGTCATTCCTAAAGTGATTCGCTGGTGGAGCTGGTTATAATCTTTAACCCAACAGTGCTCATAATGGTAATTGATTACGGTTTGAAAACCAGGACAAGAGCTTTGTGAAGTTTGGCCTCCTAGGCACTGGCTTGACCATGAGCGTGCTGGGTCCGTGTGTCTACTGGATATTTGACTTAACCTGCTGTCATTGATTCATTTTCAAAGTGATTAATCTATGGAATTGGTTATGATTTTTAATAACACTGTTTGTAATGATAAATGGTTACTAGTTCACACATTGAAGAACAACTTTCATCTGCAGAGCATTGGGGGGTGTCTCCAGACTCCAGGTGTTGGATTTACCCTGCTGCCATCAAGTTTCTCTTAAAATGATTTACCAGCGCAGTTGGTTATGATCTTTTGAAAGACTGGTTATAGTGGTAATTGGTTTCAAATTCAAAACATGGACAAGAGCTTTGGTCTAGCTTTGGTCTCTTGGACACAAATTTCATCATGACCAAGCAGGGTGAGTGTGTTTATTGGATGTTGGATTTAGCATTTATATGTACAGTCACTTTTAAAGTGATTAGCTGTTGAAGTTGTTAACATCTTTCACAACACTGCTTATAATGATCCTGGGCAAATCCTAGGCACCAGCTTCACCTTGGACGTTTTGCTAGAGCACCAACGTAGATAAGAAGGTGGTTATGATATTTCACTCTATAACAATTGGTCAAGATCTCTGCTTTTTACCTAAAGCACCGATATTGATAAGGAATACTGCTGTATGAGGCTTGCCAACAACCTTCAACTTAATCTAGATTCCAATGCCGGAATAGATAAACATGAGCATCATGGAGCTGTGTAAGTGGAAAAAAGGAAATCAAATCAAAAGTTGATGAGCATCCCATTACTGGGTGCTTCAAATGGACCCTATCCACCACGGGATAAGTACATTTCCTCGTCCCATCAAGCTAATGACAAGCCTACATGGACTCATGTTTAGGATATATTGTGAGGCCAATCTAGAATTTATATCGATTGCCCAGTGCAATGTTGCAGTGATTGTATTGGGAAATCCAGATAGGCCCGTTAGTAATGGAGCAAAGCAGATTCATGGGACCACAAAGAAAGGGATGAAGCTAGCTTCCTAGCTTTTGCTTTGGAAAATAAGGCCACCAAGGCTTCGGAAAATAAGGCCAACAAGCATGCTCTGAAACATGGGGAGAGAAATGGAACGAGATATACATTAGAAGATTACAATCATGAGAAGGCAGAGGAGTCAATTCTATGGACCTTGAGTGCAGATGTTGGAAATAGGTACAACTGCCTAAGGCCTGTAAACAACTACAAAATCTGTTGATAGCGTTGTCGGAGGGATATGTGATGGCAGCGAGATTGCTGTCTATGAGTGAAAGAAACAGGGCAATCAGAAATGGAAGCTTCAACCTGTTCATTCAACAATTACAATTGCCTTCACGGGACCACCATAGAGTAAGAGATGAAGCTGGCTTCCCAGCTTTTGCTTTGGAAAGTAAGGCCACCAACCATGCTCTGAAACATGAGAAAGAATGAAACCAGATATATGTTTGCAGATTACTTCTCTTTGGAAAGTAAGGCCACCAAGCATGCTCTGAAACATGAGAAGGAATGGAACCAGGTATATGTTTGCAGATTACAATCATGACAAGGTAGACGTGTCAACTCTATGGGTCTTGAGTGCAGTAGTTGGAAATAGGTATAACTTCCTAAGGCTTGTGAACAACTGCAAAAACTGCTTATGGCCACGTAGGGGGAATATGCTACGGTAGCAAGCTTACTGTCTCTGTATGAAAGAAACAGAGTAACCGGAAATGGAATCTCTAGCCTGTTCATTCAACAATTACAACATGGACAGCAAGATCAGAAGGTGCTAACCATTCTTCAAATGTAGCATCAAAACATGTCAGGAGTAAAACGTGACTCAGCTACAAGAATGAGCAGATAGCTGGTGTTTGTCAACGTCTTTTGCTGGTGATTTTTGATAAAACCGTTGCTTACGGAAGATCAGTATTTGCTCATACCAGTGCTAGATATAGTTTAAGAGATTCTACTTAAATAATAAAGTATCCTACACCTGTCACGTCAATCAATTTGCTTTGTTGAATATGTACTAAACCTTTAACGATGAATTGAAATCAATTTAGGTCAAACACATTGCTTCACCTACAACATTTTTATTTTATCCATGATCCGTAAAATCGGTTGGTTTGTGGGTTTATGGCTTCAGTTCCTCTCAAGTTGAGAGTTTAAATTCTACGAGGGGGAGTTGAAATTTAAAATTTTACTTTCATTTTAGGTTCAGGGTGGAAGTTAAAAGAAGGGTTAGCTTGAAGGTCGAAGCTGATTGTGAAATTATGCTGTTTCAAGGAAGTAGGTTAACCCAGGAGCAAAATGGAATATCTAAAGAAAGGAGCAAAACATTGTATATCTAACTTACCCTGTAAAAAAATCCTCAAACTATGATTTGAGACTTACCGACAAGCACGTATTGTATGCAGTTGAGGACGGCTGTGAAAGCTAATAAAATGCCGAAATTGGCAACAGCATGTTTCACGGAAGTATCACTGGTAAATAAATAACCCAGATCGCTAAGGAAAACCAAAATAACAACAAACATTATAATTCCTATAATAAACGAATATGTCAATGAGACAACTGCGGAAAATTTAGCCCCAGTGGGAATCCCAGCTCCGAGCTGGTTTGCAACCCTCACACTGCATATCCACAAGTAGGCAAGTAAGAGTGATATTTGAGTGTAAAAAATATATCACTATTCTAAGCTGCAGCTTAAATTATATGTACATAATTATCTGGTCGCAACTAGAAGGCATAGAGGTATACACATTCTTTCATTAAGGATGTGTTGGAGTCACGATTGCCATTACACCAAAACCGGCGAGTATAAGCACATGCCACGAAACACACGAGGAGCATTGACGTTTTACACAGCGATTAACTAGGAGCCAACAATCTCCCCCCAATGCGAGCCCAGTGTGTTTCAAACTTGAGACCTCTAGCTATGATACCACTTGTTGGAGTCACAATTACCCTTACACCAAAACCCGCAGGTGTTAGTAAACAGACACATCGTTAGAGTTAACAACATGCCACAAAACACACCCGAAGCATTGAATTATCCTTCTACACCCTGCAAGTGTTCGTTAGATTTAACTACATGCCACGAAACACACCACCATTAACATCGTTAGATTTAACTCAATGCCACAAAACACACTGCCATTAACAGGGAGCTCAACAATCTCTCCCCAACAGGTGTGTTTCGAACTCGAGACCTTTGGCTCTGATACCACTTGTTGGAGTCACGATTGCAGTTACACCAAAACTCGTAGGCACCGGGAGCGTTGACCTTCTACATCACCATTAACAGGAAGCCAACATGATGGCCAGGCTGCCAAGGATTCAAACCAAAAAAGATTATTGAAAACTGAATGCAAACTCATTGTCTATAAGCTGGAATAAGTAAAAAGGGCTTAAACACTAACCAATAGCAATGCACAGGTTGCCATCTTTATGTTAAGAATATTTCAATGCACAGTATACATTATGATTCTATAAAGAAGTAATATGCGTGATATGCATTATGGTTTTATAAAGGCTTTAATATTCATTTTACTGCATTATAATGGTATAAATAGGGAAGATGAAGAGATAGAGGTATGTGAATGTAGCATAAATTTATTATGATTTTAGATCTGGAGTGTTTTTTTAAGGGATTTTCATTTAGTAACACTTGATTATGATGGTATAAAGATATAATATGCATTTTCAATTTCTCAGATGTATTATAATTAATCTTCAAAAAAATTATGTGAATGTAATATGGATTCATTTTTATTTTAGATCTCAAACGTCTTGTAAGTGATTTGCATAAGTGATTTGCATTATTATATGTTGATTGATATTTTATATATGGTATATATTAGGATTTTATAAAGATATAACATGCCTTTTACAATTCTAGAGATATATTATAATTATATAAAAAAGTAAAATACAATTTAAACATTAAAAAAAACATGTGAATGTAATATAG
>APFE031406941.1:44508-64362 GCA_000404065.3 Pinus taeda
TATCTAATATATTAAAATGAATTACTTTATCTTGTTATTCACTTATATCAAGTAAAATCCATTTTCTTACCAACTAGAAAGCAAATCAAGCTTAATTTCAATTATCTTTTACACTTAAATCAAGTAAAGTCCATTTTCTTACCAAATAGAAAAAGAATCAAGCATAATTTCAGTGTCTTTTACTTCTTTCTTTCTTCTTTTTCTTCTTCTTCTTCTTCTTCTTTCTTTTTCTTCTTCTTTTTTTTTTCTTTTTCTTTTTCTTTTTCTTTCTTTCTTTCTTTCTTTCTTCTTTCTTTTTTTTTTAAGAAAGAAAACGCTATATTTTGATTATATTTATAATAGTGAAATACATATATGCAAATTGACCATATTCTGGTTAGTAAGGAAAAAAGATGAAACTGTACATCAAAAACATTTCATTCTTTTCAGGCTTATTGTCCATATGTGTGATGATTGTTCAAAAAAGATGGCTGTTAGAAAACATAATGATTCTATGCATATGTGTGATGATTGTTCAAAAAAGATGGCTGTTAGAAAACATAATGATTCTATGCATAGAGGAAAAATAAGTCAAAAACTTATACCTGTTCATGTGATAGAAAATAAGTGAACGGGCTCATGAAACATACCAGGATAAACGCTGAGCTATATACCGAGCATAGAGAAAGGTTGAATACAGTATGTGTTGGATTCTATCGTGATGTTCAGATACCACACACCGCATTGAGATTTCAAGCCTTTCTTTGAAAGCTCATCCACCTCCTCATTTTGAGACCTCCTGATATCAGAGATAGGATAGAGTGAGCGCTTCCATAATGATGAAATCCTGTGTAGCCATCCCGATAGATTGTCATTTTTTATGGACTGTATGCTGATAACATGCTTAATAATGATCTTGGAGTCCCCGAAGATTTGAATGGGACCAATATCCAAAAAAGAGCAGAAGGTGAGTAGACCATGCAGAGCCGTGGCCTCAGCTTTGTTGTTGGTCCCAATGCCACCATTCCAGTAGATAGAATAATGCTGATCCTTATCAATACATATGTAAAAACCACATGCACATCGCCCATCTTTAGTAGCACCATCAAAATGAACCCGTGGAAAGATAGATTGATGATGGATGTCTGCTATATCATGATGCTTCAAATGTTGGGGAATATATGGAAGGATTGAGAGATAGAAAGGAATGATTTTGTCATATAGGAGTTTGAAATCTTCCCTGCTATTTTGGAAGAGTTTTATGTTCTGCCATTTCCAAACAAACCAGCACACAATGGGAAGAATAGGCCACCATATGATTTTCTGGGCACTCCACCATTCAAAAGCATCCGTAATGGAGGAATGAGCAATGATAGTAAAACCAAAATGATTAGCCAGTTGCCTCCACAGGATCAGAGTGAGTGGGCAATAAAGAAACATGTGCAAGTTGTCTTTTGTCTCAGATACACAGATTGAGCATATAGTTGGGCCTCACCAATTTCGTTTTTGAAGATTAGGCCACGTGAGGTTTTTATTATGGAATACTAACCAGGAAAAAAGTGTAATTTTAAAGGACACCCTGATTTCCAGAAAGCATTTGGAAAATTTTTCCGGGAAAACTCATGTTGATCTCCTGTTATGGATAGATATATATCTCTTACCAAGACGTTTGTCCTGCCTGCCTCTTTCATCTCTCCAGACCATGCTGTCATTTTCCTCTGATCTGTATATCCCTGCATGTTTCATCTCCCATATAGCTTTTTCCCATTGAGCAGTGATTATACCTTCTAGACCCAATTCACTAGTAGATTTCCATCTCTGGATAGCTCCCTGCCAATCTTTAATAACTTGTGCCCAGAAAAATAAACCTTTTTGATGAAGGAGGTTTAAAAGTTGAAGAGAGAAAGGGGATTCCACCTCTACTCCCATGATAAGGTCAATGCCGATAAGAATATTGTTTCCAGATTGAAACTTCCATACCAGATTCTTGTAGAAGAAATGAAACACCTTTTGGAAACTCCTCTAGATCGTTGACCCTTTTGAAGGACCCAGAGATCTGTCTCTATACCAATATATGAAATCTCTTTTCCTCAGATATTTCATTTTTATAACATTACTCCATAAGCAATATCCAAAAATCGCTCCCCATAGGGATTTACATAAGAGTGCCACACCAAAACGGCGAAGGTTAATTATACCCCAACCCCCCATTTTTTTGGGGAGGGTGATATTAGACAGTTTTGTGAGATGGAATTTCTTCTTCTCCTTGCAACGACACCATATAAAGGTGGCCATTAAACTGTTTAATTTTTTGATGATACCAGTAGGAATGTAATAGAGGTGTGCCCAATATACAATAATTTGAGCAAGCACAGATTGAGTGAGAATCATCCTACCAGTGAAGGATAGGCATTTGAATTCCCATCCTGATATCCTTTTATAAAATCTGTTGGGGCTCCAAGACCAGTAAGATAAGGAGTAGCTCGTGGGTTTCAATTGATAACCCAATTATTTCATGCCTTCATTGATAGAAATTGCTTGAATCTTATAGAGTTGTGAAATGTAGTCCATATCTTCCAAATTGACCTTTCCATAAAGAAAAGATGATTTGCCTTAGTTTATACATAAACTTGTAGCTCTTTGGAAAGATATTAATATGACATGTAGATTTTCCATGTTTGCCTACAGAGCATTGCAAAGAGTAGAATATCATCAACGAAAAGATTATGAGAAAAAGATATCCCTCTGTTTATGCAAAGTGGTCTTACAGTCCCCGTGGAAACAACCCTTCTTAGATGAAGGCTGAGAGTGTCCATTACAAGTATAAACAGAGGGGGAGAAAGGGAGCAACCTTGCCAGAGTCCCCTTTCAGCTGAGAAGAAAGGAATAGGGAGTCAGTTAATGAGAATGATGTAGTTGACTCCCTCCACACATGCCATAATCCATTTTGTACATTGGTCACTCAGCCCAATCTTAATGAGCAGACACCTCAGGTAACTCCAGTGGAGGCAATCGTAAGCCTTTTTGAGATCTATTTTCAGAATGGCAGCTCCAATATTTTCAGTATGCATTAAGTGTAAGCATCCCTGTGTAATAGCCACTGCCTCTATATATTCCTGCCATTTAGAAAGCCGTGCTGTTTCATTTTAGGTTTTGATGAGTTAAAATTTAAAATTTTACTTTCTAAGCGTTCACAGAAGGCAAAGTATTAGAAAATATTTATTGAAGTTAAACTAACCCTGACAAAGCACCAGATGCCACAGAGAGCTTTAAAAATGGCCAGAGTTCGTCAAAAGCTTCCATGGAAAATCCAGTCCATGTGAACGGACACCCGCCGCGAGTAACGTAAAGGAAAGTGAAAATCATAGACACCCAATACCCCATGTTTAATGAAACAAGCGCACCCCAGAGGCCCATATTAGAATTCAAGACCAATATGCAATTTAACAGAGCAGTGGTTACTGCTCCAAATGCAGCTGACCCTGCAGGGATCATATTCTTTGATTGCGAACTTAAATATCCACCCATCGTACAACTGAAAGGCATTGAAAGACATAGTGGAATGCGCCACTGCGCTACTCTCCCTGATAAGTCAGCGATATTTTCAGGATGCCCTAGAAACCTGAAAATAGGGGCGGGAAAGATAAAGATTGGAAGAAGAAGCCCTGCAACTCCAGATATTACAATCCAGGAGCGCTGCAGATATATTCCAAGCATGCTGTGTTTCTTTGCGCCAAAAGCCTGTGCACATAGAGTCTGAAGTGCATTTGTCTTTTTTTCAGAGCAGAAAAAGCTTGATGTATTATATAAGAGGTATATAAAAAACTACATAATAGCATAACGCTAATTGCCGGTAAGTGACCGTGAGCAGATACAGGAGTAAAAATGTCGCCTTGAAGTGATATCCTTGGAAAATGTCAGAAAGAAAGTGAATAAGATGGGGAGAATGAGTGAAGTAGACTTGTCTGTCTACTCACTGGAGATGCCATCGGAATGACTCTGTCAAACTTATCAATGAAAAACATATCCAGCGTTGGTGATGTTAAGAACAAAAACAGAGATGATATCCAACATTATGCTATAAAAAGTATAGAAAATTATGACAAAAAGGGAAGAAGAGTAGGAGGAAAGTCCTGAATATTTGTTGATATGCTATTAGATTGAATTTGTAGGTGCCAAAAATCCAGTTCCTCGTTGAGCTCTTTCTTCGAGAGGTCGTCCGCTCTCTGGTTGAGTTCCCTGTAGATGTGGTTAATTGTTGTCCCTTTCAATACATTCCATAAGAAACGTATCCTTTCCAGCCAACCAACAAGGTGAACCTGAGTGATGTTATTTTTTTAGACACAAAATTGACCAGCACTTTGGAATCACCATATATCCGACATCGTGAAGATCTAGAAAAAGACACATACTCAGGAGGCCACCGAGGGCCATTGCCTTGGCCATCATGTTGGTTCCACGGCGGCCATTCCAGGAATGGACATGGAAGGCACATTCAGGGCTAGTCATTAAAACAAATCCGCAACCACAGATTCCTTTTTGTTCTGCCCCGTCGAAAAAAGCTCTGGGCCAGGAAGTAAATTCCATCAAGGGAGGAGATCTTTGTTTGCCTGTTGAAATACCAGAGGGAGGAGAGGTTCCGATGATGAAGTCACAGATCTTGGTGTATAAAATTGACATCGGGGCTTTCTTGGATTTGAATATGAATTCATTCCGCCAATTCCACAGACACCATAAAACATAGATAAATATACAAGGACCAGGGGGCTTTTCCTTGCTGAAAGTGATGAAAGCGTTTCTCACAGACACCGGTGGCACATATTGAATGCCGAATCTAGCGTTGACAGACACCGGTGGCACATATTGAATGCCGAATCTAGCGTTGACAGACACCGGTGGCACATATTGAATGCCGAATCTAGCGTTGACAGACACCGGTGGCACATATTGAATGCCGAATCTAGCGTTGAGGAACATCCAGATCTGTTGAGAAAAACGACAGTGAAAGAAAATGTGGAGATTGTCTTCCTTAGCAGAAAAACAGAAGGGACATATACCCGGACCGATCCAGCCACGTTTTATGAGATTATCCCATGTCAAGTTTTTGTTATGGAAAACGAGCCACGCAAATAGAATCGTTTTTGTTTGACAGCCCGATTTGCAGAAAGAAAACGGAAAGACAATAGCGTGCTGAGTAAAACCTTCCGATAGCAGCAGTCGGTATATACCGTCTGTTCAGCCAAATTAGAGGTGAGAATTACAAGGCCCGCCTAACCGAGACAGATTAGATCCAGTGTTTGAATCACTGGATGGGGAGATGTTGATCGTGATTTATGCACATATAATTAAAATCTTAGGTATTGTATATAAATTTGAATTGGAAATTGGATTTCATTCCAAAGAAATTGGCTTTCATTCCAAAGAAATTGGCTTTAAAAAAATTTAGGGAAAATTTGAAAATAATTATATAATCTATCAAAATACTTTAAAAGCTTTAAATATATTGCATAAAAAGAATGAATATTTGTTCCAAAGAAAAAGTTTATAATACAATTTTATTTCTGAGATGTTTAGAAATTTCTACATTACAACTCCATATGTATTTCAATTTGGTTTATTAAATTACTTCTATTTTTTTTTTAAATCATATTCAAACATCAGAGAAACTCCATAAATTGGTTAGGAAGTAATAAGGGCTTATTTGAAATACAGCACTAGTTAAAAACTTAAAAGAATAGAGGCTGTGGCTAATGAAATACAACAGAAGTTGAAAGAAGTATGCTGTCATAACAGGACACAGGACAATAGAGATTAAAAAAGTATATATCCCTAGCTGCTATTATCAAAATCTAAGATGATATAAAGTTTCAATGTCTCCCCTAATATATACTTGGAATATTTTTAACTTGGAAAGAGTGTTTAGCTGGTTAAAGAATTTTTTTTTGGGGCTATGTTTATTTTTTTTTGTCATTTTCTTATTTATTTTTCTAATTGTTTTAGAGTAGTTTTTAACATTTTTTGTATGGGGATATTTTAATTAAATTAATATTTATTTATTTATTATTATATAATATAAAAGAAATATTATATATATATGAAAAAATATTGAACGAAATTCTTACTCATAGAGATTTTCATGTATTCTATAATGGAGAATTTGTAAAATAAGTTTGTTTATTAAATATTTTGGGCTAATATCATGGTTTATCAATACCACATGCTCTTAAAACCATAACTATAGTTGATCATATGGTATTTCATTTAATTAATCAATTAATTAAAAAAGCAAAAATAATGTAACTACTAAAAATATTTTATAATATTCTTATGTGCTACTTAATATTTACTAATTAATTGTATTAAAATTTTGAAAAACCAATTCCAAAATAAACATTTCTATTAAAATAACAAATAAATAAATTTTTTATATAATTTATTTAAAACATATTCTTAAATTTTTATTATTTAAAATGAATTTTGGTAAACTATATAAAAAAAACTTTAAATAAATAAAATTTCAATTTTCCATATATAAAAAAAATATAATTAATACAAATTTAAACGATTTCTTCCGCGAATAAATTATTAGTTAAATATACATTAATCAATTAATATGTCTTCTACAAATGAAAACTAATAAATTATTAATTTAAAATACATTAAGCAATTTACAAGTCATCCATAATTGAAAACTACATCTTTACACAGTGCAGATTTAGAATATCATCCTATCCTTGAAAAAACCCGATAATGAAAAATTATTTTAATACGGTTGCTTAATGTTTTCAATAATCTTTACCTATTTTTCTTTTGTTTTTTTAAATGCAATGGTAAAAACTAATGAATGTGTCTTGGGAATGACCAGCAAAGATTCTAGTCAACTTGTCCGATGGCACTACTTTATCACATTCGGCTAAATGAATATGGTGATCCACAGATACTCCACTCCAAATTTTATTTGCATCTTAGACTTATTTGTGACATAAATTCCTGAAGTCTTCAACCATGGAGCACACACAGCCACATAAGCACCTGCCAATGCAACCACATAAAATTTAGAAGTCACCTTGTGGTTGTCCAAAGTACCTTTAGACTATTAAGCCTTCTCTTACGTGCCATGGTAGACTTGGTGGCAACAAAAATTGGAACCTACCCAAGGGAATATTTTTCTGATGTTCTCGATACCATCTTCCATTTAATGAAGCTTTGAGTACTTCCAATATCAATAAAGGAAACGTGGGTTCTCTTGTTTATTTTGCATTCAACTCTAACCAATTCATGTTGGGTGACACCCAACATGGCTTGCAAAGAAATTATAGGTTAGTTGTGTCTTCTACATTTTCAATAGCTTTCGCTTCTAGATAGTCCATTGGTTCCCCATATCATCTTCTTTTGTATCATATGGTTCATCAAAGATTTCGAGCATGTGGATTCTGGTAGGAGGGGTGCATTTGTGGTTCCTTTTCTTCTTGCGCTTGAAAGTAGAAAGAAGACAAATTTACGCAAATTAGATGACAAAACATTTTTGAAATTGAGGCTATGAGGAAATTTGAGGAAAAATTAACCCAAAGTGTAAACATTGTCTGGAATCTTTTAGGGCTAGGTTGTAGTTTCTAAAACTATAAGGAAATTGAAGTTTCAAGTTATGCATAGGAAGTTATTCTCTTAACAATATGACCTTATTTTAGTTTATTTATACTAGTATAATTAACAAAGATTCCTTGCATAAAAAGGGAGAAATATGAGATGGGAAGGAGTCAAAGGCTTATTACACTGATAGGTGTTCTTATTTTCGAATTGGATGGAGGGCACATGATTAAACGATGTGGATACATCCAATCGTTGTCTTACTTTTGAATCCTCACCATTCAACAATGAATTCATCTGATTGTTAACTATTCCCCTACATCTCCTTCCATGGAAGTGTTCTCAAGCCGAAGTGCCAACTATTCTAGTGAGAGGCATAAGGAAATGTTAACTATTTCAACCATTGTATGGTTGTCCCAAAGCCCAAGGATGTGATCAAGCTTGGCCAAGCAATTGATCATATCCGTGCCCAAAAGAAGAATGGATTTGGTCCATGTCTAGAGGCTTCACCATCCATTCCCCAGATGGAACTGATTCAATTTCTAGTGCTAATACCTATCAACATTCACCAGTCGTGTGTTAGGTGCCTATTCTAGTTGTAATTGCAATCACAATATAATAAAGATAGCATATCCTAAACATTCCTTCACACTAATTCCTGTGTTGATGTACATTTGGTGTTTCTGAAGGAATTGTGAAATGCTTGAGCTAAATCCTGATAGATAAATCAAAGTTTGTAAGAATAGGTACAAAATAATACATGTGCCTTTTTTATATTTACTTCTTCACAAATGCATTCCATCACAATGTGGAGAGATCTCTGAAATGCAGTCAATGCATCCATTATCACGTTTATTGTTTCTCCTTCTTGGAAATAGCAGTATTGTACATGTAATGATTTTTCTATTTTCTATTTGTATGTTTTGGTTTGAGATTCACATTAACTCTTTTGAAAGAGTGTATGAAAATAATTATTTTCGAGAATTCTATCGTTCTCATAAACTTGCTTCAAAATTAATCTATATGTAAAGACCTTATTAGGAATTGTGGGTGTAACAACTTTTATTAACGCAGATAATGTGACAACATTTTTCAGAGAAAACACATTTTTTGCCTACGATTGTATTTTGGATATCATTCACTTTAGACATTGTCTTGCTTTCTATAATCTGTTAAAACCACTAGAGAAAAATTTCCTTCTGGTTGGTTAAAACATATCAAATATGCCCACTAATCTTTCTAAGGAAAAATCTTTATTGCATAAGGGGAAAGTCCTTATAAACATGCATACGAGATGATGTATGAGAATGATCAAGTTATTGGAAATTGTCATTTGGGGATGATACCAAGGTTGCAAGGATAGGTGGTAATAGAATGATTGGGGAAAGTGAACCACAAAGACAGTCTAGTCATCTATGGTTGGATCTATATCTATAACGTGAATGTTTTGGTCACCCAAATGCTGTTAAGGAGAATCATCAAAAATCAGTGAGATATTTTTCGCATGAGAGGGAAGAGTTAAAAGATCATATAAGTAATTTTTTAAGGAAACATAAAGTGCTATGTTACTATAATCTTTGGGCTCTACCACTATAACTCTTAGATGTATTCATCCTTCCCCTTAGAATGGTACATGGCCCTTAGGTATATCCACCCCACTCCTAGGTGTATCCACCCTACCGTTATCCACTCCACCCCTAGGTATACTCTCTCTTCCATTTAAGATGGCACACATGGACCTAGGTGTATCTACCCCGCCCCTTAGGATGACACATGGCTTGAAATTGAAATGGAATTGAACATAAACCTCCATTATTCACATAACTTTACATATCACAAACTTGCAGAATGAGCTACCTCTAGGGAGCTAACTGATGGGTTTTTTTTTCTCTTTCCCATGCAAGTCATCAAAGATGAAGATTGAAGTGAAATTTTGTACTCACATAATTCCTAAATAAAATTAATATGAAGATGAAATATGCTTTCTTTTGAAGATTTCTGGATGAGAAACGGGATATGAATGTTTTCCAAAAACATTGGTACAATATTCAAACTATATACTTAATATTTCCTAATGTATATTTAAGAGGAACATATTCCGCGATAGTGCCCTAATACAAATTTATTCAAATTTTGGTGGTTCAGAAGACAAATCATGAACACTATTGTGGGGTTTATAGTTGAAATGCTAATGAATTTAAGGAGTTTTTGGTATGTCAAACGATGTGGTAGCCCAAACCAGATTTATAAGCATGTCATTACATCCGTGCATTTGTGATTTCTTTAACAAAATCTGAAAACTACCATGATCTAAATATAAAAATAATTACTCAAATTATATAGAAATTTATTTATCACAAACAGTAACCCTTTTTTACTTTCTTTGAAAAGAAATCAAGCATGATTGTAACACTGTCACACTGAAAAAAATGGCAGTTTTTCTCCCCTTCCACACATTTTTGGAGGAAAAGCATCATTACTTAATATTTAAAGATATAAATTACTAGGTGAAAATCTTCCGTCCCCTACCAAAATTATGTGATTCAAGAAAGTTGAACTTTGATCCATTTTCTAAGAATGTGGATCAGCTCAGAATGTGGCAAATTTTGGGTATTTCTAATCTGAGACTTGAATCATGATGAAATGATTCAGTTCTAACCCTGCCTAAAATTTTAGTTCAATTATAACCAATTCTTTGAAAATGGAGACTACTTTCTATTGGATTAGCTTACTTTAAGGTTACTCACACAAAATCTCTTTGAACCTATTGAACCTGAGTTGTTTCCATAGTAATGCCCTATCTGAAGAACTTAACAACAATGCAACAAATAACAAGAACATTAAAAAACAATTGATAAGTTGCATATATTTAGAAAATCATTGAAATTTCCAATGTAATTCAAAGCCTCACCACCCTGGTATTGAGTCCTTGGAAAGATCTTTTCAAGGCAACAATAGGAATCATAGGAACAATGAACACTTTTGGAAAGAATTGTTCTCATCCTTTTGATTGATGCAATAATTGTTGCAAAAATGGAAGAAAATATCTCCCTTTTGATGTTTCCATGCTTTTGGGGAAGCCTATACATCCTTCCTTGGCTTTACCTCTTCTAGTGCCAGTGGCAGGCTCTGCTAGAGCATAGTGTAAGAATCTGTAGCTAGTTTCTTCTCTAATATACCTATTCATAGTTTGCTTGCCAAACCAGATGCTAAGAAATCCCTAGCAAAGAAATAGAACTTTGATAAACAACAATAGCAACAAAGTAGTAGCACATGATATGAATCCAAATTCAAAAATTGCATTCATACTGATATCATTTCTTATGTTGTTTTAGATGAAATTATGAAGTTTTCACGGTTTAATTAGTATAGATTCATGATTAAATTTTTTGTGGTATGAAATATCAATCTATTTTGAATTTGAAATCAAGAGACAAGAAACTTCTTCTGATACTAGCTTCAATAGATGTGCACAAACCTTGAAAGATGAAGAAAATTATAACTGCCTAAGTGGGTATTCTTGTCTCTATGATGCAATAGAAAAGGAGTTCGTGCATCAATCAAGAAACCAAAAAAATTCAAAAACGTTGCAATTGTGTGTACCCAAATAAGAGGCTTCTCTATAGCTTTTGTTTCCCCTTTTCCTCCATTTCTCTTCTTTAATTATAGGGGGTGTCCCTAAACTGAACGGGATACTCAATTTACATCGTGTTACGAGGAACCATTCTTTATTTTTCTATGAGATTGAACGTATGACCGTCCTATGATAAATTCATCTTACCAATCAACATAGCGAATGAAATAGGATAAGGGTTTTTAGTTCAATGGGTCGCCTACCAATAATAACCTCCAACACAACCACACCAAAATTGTTCACTTTTTTTGGTAACATTCAAGGAGTACACATATTCTAAAAAATATATAGCTATGGCACCATTCAAGGTTGCAAAAAATATCAACGGAATGCATGCTAATGAATTTGGAGTTCAAGGACTATAAAACTTGTTAAAAAAGCATTAGTTGAGAGAAAAAGATTTTTGTGTAAACTTCAAGAAAGAAAATGGAAGACATGTGCTAGACAAAATAGTAAAGAAACTTACCAGGAGAAATGTAATTGTGGGTGCCTGCAAAAACTGTGTTCCCTCCCCCGTTTCAAGATTGAATAACTTTTGCAACATGAAAATTAGCAATATTGGCCTCATAAAATTGATCCAGCAAGATATTGGAAAACTTGACATATCTGTAAATAATTACAAGGGTGTCACTGAACTGAATGGGATACTCAGTTTACACTATTTTAAGAGGAACCATTCTTTACTTGTTTGTGGGATCGAACATATGACCTTCCCACTATAAATTCCTATGACCAAGTAATGTTTGTGAACAAAACAGGATAATGACCAACGATAGAATTTTGGGTTACTTTTCTTAATGGATGAAGTTATTGTTGGTAATGTTGGCGTTGAGGTTAACTAATCATGTTGATGTTAGTTTGTTAAGGTCAATTAATGTTGAACGCTAGATGGCTAGTATTGCAAGGTTGCTTGAAGTGCAAAATCTAAAAGTGATGTGAAGTGCAAAGGCTATGATAATTAATGTGAAGGCTAAAAATTGTTAAACAAATATGTTGATTGGTTGCCTTGATGTAAAAATAGAACATAATATATTGAGACACAAGCTAGAAAATATATGCTTTCATTAAACAAAAAAATGTATGGTACAAGATTGGAAAATGTAGCTAATACAAATCTGATTTGCCTCTTGTAATCGTCATTGCTAAGCTATAATATTTAAGCTCAATTTTACTTTACAAATATCTGATTTTCAGATTTGAAAATGAAGAGGAAAATTTTGAACAACTTTAGAAAACCAAGGGACAACTCCTCATTTCATATTCTTGCATAGAATACAAACAATCAATAAGTTATGACTATAAAAGATAATTTGTTGAATGAGAAAAAGAATTTATGGTGTTAAGCAGTTTGTATGAGAGAGTTCATGAGAACAACAAAAGAGGAACATAATTGAAGAAGAGAAGCAAAGAAGATGAGAAACAAACTTGGGACAAAAAAATAATATCAGGTAAACATAACACTGGACTGTGTATTGTGATTTGGAGATTGCAGTTTCCTTTCAAGTTGTAGCTTGATAAAGAACAGGTTGTAGACTGCAGAAAACATTATGGGAGTTGGAGCTTCCTTAAGGTAGGAGCTTGTAAAAATAAGATGTAATTGGGAAGTAGGAGCTTGCCTTCACCTCACTTTTAACCAAAAAATCATTTTTTTTCTCCCTTATGGGTTTCCACTTATATCTGGCGTCTACATGTATTGTTTCTTGAATATTGTGTGAATTATATTGAATTATGAATAAGTATATATGCAAATATATCTCTCTTGTAAATGCAAAAGGAAACTGTTAATAATTGAGCATATACATAAGTCATTAGCCACATAAGAAGAAATTTAAGTTGACCAAAAAAATGAAGTTTAAAATTATTCATTCACCCCCCTCAGTAATTTCCAAACATAAATATTAGTTATTGACCGTTACCATTTCTAGTTCTAACTCTTTTTTGAAGGAACAATCATAGATAACTTGGATCCACTTCATCTACATAGATATTAAGAGATATGATTGTTTCATTGGAGAAATTCCTTCTAGTTGATGTGATTCCTCAAAACGAAGAAAATCTCAGTACCCTTGTTGCTTAAAAGGGAGAAAATTGGAGCATGGGATAAAAGCAACATACTTGTTTTGGTCAAGTTCTTTTAAGATGATGCCAAATCCTCATTCTCCATGAGCATCTAATGTTGCATAATACAACTAAGACTGAATTTGTAGTACATTTATAAGTATTGTACATAAAAACACAAGCTTAATGGACTACGACAACGTTCTTGTCTTGGATGCAAGGAAAGCCATGGAATTTGGATCACCTATATATTTGTGTGACTTTGTTATTTAAATCACCAACTACTGAATATTGGAGTAATTCAAAAGAATCATAAACCATTACCAAAAGAAAAAAAGAGTCCAATTATAGCATGTATTATAGTCAATGAACAAGAGCATTTGTTGTTTGCACATTGTACATTTGTAAGTATTGCACCTAAAATACCAAGAAAAATAGGTTGTGATAAGGTTCTTGTATTAGATGTAGGGAAAGTCATGGAATTTCGATCACATGCATGTGTGAGCAACCTTCTTTGTTATCTAAATCATGAGTTACTGAATATTGGAGTCATTCAAAAGAACCATAGATGGTATATAAAATGAAAATTGTGAGAGTCATCTTCTTCCAAACATTTCAAGTTGATTTGGTACTACCACACCTATGTGAAACTCTTTCACATTTCATGGAATGCTGCTTCTTGTGTCCCTTCAATTGCCTTTAGTAATATAGCTTCCATTTTACATGGATCTAAAACAAAATATGCTTTGCCAGCTTGCAATATTTTACTTGAAGGATAATAAGTTGTTCATTATCTTGAGAAGTTACCTAGTTTCTTAAAACTTGAGGTCTAGTTCTATAATTCTATGCTTTCTATGCAAAAGTTTCACCTTCGATTCAAATTGAGAAGCCATAACTTGTGGCTTGGTCTGATTCAGAATCTAACAGTTCTTTTTTTTTCAAAAAATCTAACCGTGGGAGTGTTTGAATTATTTTTTTGATTGTGGAAATGGATTCAACACCATCAACAACCCCTACAAGACCTAAAATTATGAAGCCTGACATCTCTAACTTGGATTTCAAAAAAAAAGAGACAAATTTCATCAAAATTGTGCTGGATTTTCCAATCTTTTGCTGGGCGAAAATGACGCCTCCTTAGAGTACGTGTAGAAGAAGTTAGTGGTCCTGTTGTCCGAGACCAAAAAATAAGTATCACACCATGCAACACCCACAATACTAATACTGTAAGACAAGACTTCAAGATAAGCATAAATTACCATAGTGGATCTTTGGACTTAGAAAAATTTAGTCCTTGTCTTCAATTGCACCATGTGATATTACATTGTATATAGTTAAGCATAAAGCATGAACATGTCCATATCGATGGGCCATTATTATTCTACATAAAACATTAACTGGATTTTTTTGTTTATGTAAATGAAATAGTTGTTTTTCATTTGATTCCAAGAGTTTTATGTAGTTTATTTAGTGTTTCTACATTGGTAATAGATCTAAGTTTTTATAATATGGGTTTATTTATCAGTTTGATTAGAAAGCAAATCTATTTTATGGTTTGATTAGGTGATCAAATTTTAGCTCAAAATCAAAGTACCCAGAAAGTCTTGAAACTAGTGTCAAGTCAAACTTCTCGTCATTCTGAATCCAACGACGTTTGACACCATATGCTCAAGTTACCACATGCTGATTGTTTCACCCAACAACTGAAATTTTTGTAGGTCTGTTGACTGAGTAGTTGACTAGGTGACCGTACAATGACTCAACAAGATGACTGTGCAACCTTGGGCCAATGGTAGACTGAAGAGTGGCCTCGTTTGATTGGTGCATGTTGGTGAATTCTTATTGGTTGATGTCTTGTTTTGGTGGACCAGTGATTGGGTGCCATGTGGCCCAATCATGGGCTGCCACGTGGCAACCCATGAGTGAATTTTTTTATTATTAAGTATGCGCTAGCCTCAACAGGATTCAAACTTGTGACCTCATGGAAACGTGCAGTGCTCTACCATCGTGTTACTGGTGGTTCTTGTTAACCATAGTGGCAAATTGTTATTTAAACTTTCTGAAATTAACGTTTGGGGGTTGGGGTCGGAGCTAAGCCCCTAACCCTCAGTCACTACACGCATCAGAAGACCATATCCCATGGCGGAGAAACCAAGGTCTCAAGGCTTAGCTCGAGCTGAGCTCACATAAACCAGCATAGAACCAGAGGCCAGAGCGCTGCGAGCATTGAAAGGGGAGGGGGCTAAGGTTTAGCCCTAGTCTAATTCACATGGTAATGAACAGAATTGTGGCGCAAGAAAAGGGAGCCAGAGTGAAGGGTGCGATAATTTGGGGGCCAACCACAGGACTTATGGAGTAGTTAGACTTGTGGCCCGACGGTTAAGGGGCTAGGCCTGTGGGGGCGGGCGTTAAGGCGCAGCCCACGGGGAGCCATATCTTTCAGAGTTTTCAGTGTTTTGGAGCTCAAGAAGAGTCTACCTAGGGGTTTTGGACATTCTAGATTGAACTATGACATCTAATTGCTGATTTGAGCACATCTAAGGAGTCTTTTTGCAGGATGAAGACCAAGTGTGTATGCATCAATCAGGTTTTTGAAGTATATCTTGAAGGTGTTTGAGCATGGAGAAGGCTTTTTTATGTGCTTCAATGTGGAATTGAAATGCCCATATACTCATGTAAGCTCATTTCAGTTGGAGTATAGGGTCTTTGTAGGAGATTCCTTGTGTTGTTGTTTTATGTGAGAGCTCTTTGTAGGAGAACATTTCATTGTAGGGGAAATAGCCACATGTTTTCATCATAAAACTTTTTTGTACTCCCTTTTCTACTAAATATATGGAGTGGTCTAGCTATTTTGGTAGGCTCGGAGATGTAGCCCAGGAGGGGTTAACACTGTCAACAAATCCTTTGTTCTACTCTTCATTTATGTCTGTATGAGTTATGTGATGTTGTGTTACTTATTTTTAAGTTTACATGTGAAGGCTAAATCATAACTTGAAGTGAAATTTTGGAAAACCTGTTTTATGTTAAGACCCATTTTTCCTTGAAAAGAATTAGAACGTTCCTTGTTTATTTGTTTGTTTGATTTTGAAGAAGAGGAAAAAGACACCTCCATTTTCAGATCAAATACTTTTGGAGATAATTATTTATTAGTTTGATTATTAAACAAATCTATTTTCTGGTTCGATATGAAAATGTCAATTATGTGGTTACTAAAGCTATAATGTTTTTGATACATTCAAACTTGAATCAAAACACAACTCGGTTTATGAATTTCTTCAAAATCTATGTCCGCCTATTATTATTACTTGAAATTTTAGAATCCTCCCAAATTCTTATTTTTAAAGTGACTTCAAACTTGTTAAGATAAAATCGATTGTTCTTCCAAACCACATTACAGTTAATGGCTTTGACCAAGTTTCTTGGAAATGTTTCAAGAATGGTTTAGCATAATTTGTAAATTTTTTGAAATTATGTAACTAGTGATTATACATAGTTTCACCCAATTATCCGTTGGTTTGACATTAGAAATGAATATGGTTAAATGTGTTTGATATTTTTAAAATAATATAAAACATATACATCTACAATATTATTGGGTTGAAAATAAAAAAAATTACTAACAAAAAATTTATATTTAAAAAAAGTTGCTCAATATTTATTTAAGTAATGGGTAAAAATAAAAAACAAAAACCATGCCAAAGATAATTTTGAAAGAAAAATTGTCATAAAAATTTTATTTGATGAATAGGCATGTCTACTCGATCACATGAAGTGGACTTGCTGGAAACACGGTCGAGCATCTAACACATGGTTAACCCAATCCAATTTTGATCAAACAAAATAATATTTTTAATTAATAAGTGAGGAGATCTAGACAAATATGTTGAGACCTATTTATACTCCATTATTATGTCAGTGCCCTTTGTGTAGTGATATTTAGTGATGGTGTTGGAACAATATTTTATACTCTACAAAAATATTTAGGGAAATATTTTATGTTTTACGAAGTTAAGTATAAGTTTAATGATATTTGTACTAAATAATTTCCCTAGGGCTACAAAGCCCGAGGTAATACGTCAACGGAGGGGCCCTTTGGTCTTGTCGGGAGTTTGAGTTACACGGCTAATTTTTTATTTTTTTTTGTCATTTTTGTGAATACCTAGTGTTAAAAATCCTATAAGGCTTAAATACTCTTAAATGGGCACTCATTTTTATGGTTAATTCAAGGCTCTGAGTTTGAATTATGTGATTAAAAAAAAATGTCTCCACTACTATAACAATGCAACACCTCACCACTAACAATGCAACACCTCACCACTAGACCACCACTCTTCGTTGTTAATGGAACTCGCGGAAATAATATTAAATGTTGATATTTTTGGTTATAATAATATAATCAAAGTTTTAAACGAATGATATATTGGTATGGTCTATTATACGTATTTAATGTAGAACATGGGTGGGACTCTTGCAAATCGATTCCAAACACCAAAAGTCCAGAGGGTGGAGTTGGTGATGGGACTTGCTTTCATATTGCTTGTATCTTCCTACACTACGAGCGTACGGGTGATGCATCTAGAGACTTGAACATGGGTGGGACTCTTGCAAATCAATTATAAACACCAAAACTCCAGAGGCCAGAGTTGGTGATGAGACTTGGTTTCATATTTCTTGTATTTTCGTACACTACGGGCATATGGGTGACGCCTTCTGATATTTGAACACGGGTGGGACTCTTGTAAATTGATTCCAAACACCAAAACTCCAGAGGGCAGAGTTAGTGATGGGACTTGCTTTCATATTGCTTGTATCTTCCTACACTATGGGCATATGGGTGATGTCTCTAGAGATTTGAACACGGGTGGGACACTTGCAAATCAATTCCAAACACCAAAACTCTAGAGGCCGGAGTTGGTGATTGGACTTGCTTTCATATTGCTTGTATCTTGCTACACTATGGGTGTATGGGGTGATGCCTTTAGATATTTGAACATGGGTGGGACTCTTGCAAATTGATTCCAAACACCAAAACTCCAAAGGCTGGAGTTGGCGATGGGACTTGCTTTCATATTGCTAGTATCATCCTACACTACACGCGTATGGGTGACGCCTCTAGAGATTTGAACACGGGTGGTACTCTTGCAAATCGATTCCAAACACCAAAACTCCAGAGGCTGGAGTTGGTGATGGGACTTGCTTTCATATTGTTTGTATCTTTGTACACTACAGCCGTATGGGTGACGCCTGCAGAGATTTGAACATAGGTGAAACTCTCAGAAATTGATTCCTATGTTAAACTAAGGTTTCAGGACATTTGTACAACAAATATGGCTGACGTATTCTCCGTTGCCACCACCATGACTAGAGGAATAAGTCAGCGTGCTACCCTCCCTCTACTCCACAACTATCTACTCACACAGACGGATCTAACGACAATAATTTCTTCCCCAAAACGGATATGATGACAGTAATTTATGGATGCCTGCCTTATCCATAGTCCACCATTCAAGTAACACTCACAACCACTTAACACATTCAAACTGCTTCTCTCTCCATATCCGTATTTGGCACAAAAACAAAATTTAAAAAGCCTATTTGGAGATTGAATATATATTTCATGGCTACACAATTGTTATTATAAGGCGTAGTCTAACGAGGTGGAGGAGTTGCTTGGAAAGTTATGGAAATTCTGGTCATATTTAGAGAAAATCCGGCAAAGATTTTTGTAAATCCAAGTTATAGTTGTTAAACTTCAAAATTTTAGGTGACCTAGACGTTTTTGATGGTGTTGAATCCATTTCCACAATCAAAAACACAATTCAAACATTGCCTCTATAAGATTTTTTGAAATTTTTTTGCCTGGATTTTGGCCACTTTTAACTATCGAGAAAATTCCCCTGCCTTGATAAACAACTCCTCATTATTATAATAATATGATTTTCTGCCCCGGTGTATGACTCATTATTATAATAGTATGATTGAATAGGTTTGATTTTAAAAAAAATTCTATGAATATATATTTTATAAAATGCACACAACTCCCTTCATAACGTACTTCCATGCGAATTTCAAATCTATAGCGTAAAAATGATTAAAAATAAATAAATTAAAGTGCATTTGGGAGGAGATATAGGCTTACGCTCCACGTATATACAACAAGGGTTTTGATAATTAGTTTTTTATGATCACAGTCATGACGTGCACATTTTTTTGGAGTTTAATTTGTTGCATTGTGAGTCTACCTATGTGACCACTACTATCAAATTACACACAAAGTCCATTTTGAAAAAGACATCAAATCTAAACTAACCAAAAAATTAATATGCCACAAATTGCCACATGTCAACCGGTCAAAATAAAAATGGAATTGACACGCCTCCTTTTTTTGGGATGGAATCCAAATAAATACCTAAATGTGATTGTGAAATTTATATGATGTTCTATGATAAATATTAAATACTAAATATTAATATCTTATTAATAATGGTTTAATTAATTTACTATTTTATCATAGTCATTAATTAATCTACTATTTTATCATAATCCATTAGCATAGGAAAAAATATTTTGATATTTTAAATACATAATTTTTTTTTTTT
>APFE031406942.1:0-12026 GCA_000404065.3 Pinus taeda
CATAATGAAAAATCAAGCTGGTAGTCTTGATTTTGGGATCCAGTGGGAAATCTCTGTGTATATGTGTTTTATGTGTTACGCTCTCGCATTTTTATTTTTCCTGTGATTTAGAATTCTTATGCAGGTAATTTCTGTACGGGGTTAAAACCTACAGCCTTCCTAATGTTGTTGTTCGTGACCCCTTGTGCTTCCCACGCTACTCTTACCATGAACCAGAACTAATCCAAATCCTCATTTCCTACTCCTCTGAATACGAGTAGCTTGATCGCGCTCGCCATGCTAAACTGCGGTGTTGGTGGAGGTGGGGCAAGTGAAGATCTAGGTGAAGGAGGCGACATGGGTGGTGGTGTAAGTGGAGGTGGTAACTGTGGAATGCACTGCCTTATTAAACTAACCACACTTCTTGGAGAGACCCGAGTGAGCTCCTCCTCGCTTTCTCGCGAAGGTGAAATCAAGGGATTGTTTCCTCATTCCTCGCTACCTTTGTAGATCCTTCTGCTCTGCATCATTCAAAACATTAATGTATTCACATCACCCATTTTTCACATAACAACATTTTAATCCAGGTATTCAGGGATTTAATCTACCTACCTCACAGTCCCTTGAGAAAAAGTCGCTCTGCTTCGTTATAGCTCACGGTTGTGTCTATCACAAACTCAGTGATAAATCCCCCTATTATCTGGTCGATTCAATGGTCCACAACCCGTGCGATATTATCTTCTGATGTCTCTAGTCTGCGCACTAATTATGGAGTCCACATTATCAGTTGATCGAGCTTATACCTTCCATGGCTGTTGGCTAGCCTCGCGATCCACTCATGCAGTTCAGAAGCGAAGGATGTGAAGAAGATCTCATGGATTTCAGTATATACGTAGCAATCCAACCACCTCTTCTCGGATATCTATGGAGTTTTGTTTTCCTATGTCACAAACTCGTGAATCTTCTTACCAACCACTCTTCAGTTTGCTCCTTTGTGGGGTTCCAATTGCACAACATAAGACATCCCTTAGGCAGATCTCGGTCCTAGCAATGGAACCATTTGTTGGCTATGTGGGGCCTGACCTAGGTTCAACAATGAGTTTAGCCAATCAAATCCTGGTACTACCGGCCCTTTCGGCAACAGTCTGTAGTGCGCAGACTGAGGTCTCACCCGAGGTAGTATGGGAGGGTGCTGGAACTAGGTTTCCACACCCTAGGGATGTCTTGATGAAGTCTGGGAAGTTCGCGAACTGATCCTGCACACTTGCACTCCTCCGCGCAACCGTCTGTCCTTCGCATCTTGTGCGACTGCTTTCGCATGTCTCTATAAAGAGCGAGAAGAGGTGCTATCTAGATCCTTTATCCTTACTATGCTATTATTATAGATCTTAACTTAATTTCATATACCCAATATTCTCATTAATCATTCAACATTCATAGCAAGTGCATGCAATCATAAAACCGTAAAGAGATGCATAAACACAGTATCAGAATCAGCTTATCTTTTATTAATTCTCTGTCCAAGTACAATCCCAACTCCGCCCTGTTCACTCAGCTGTAGGGGTCTGTGCACACAGCTGCGGACTCTACCAGGCCTCTGCGCACATAGCTGCAGAGCCTCTCCCTACTACTACAACCCAAGACTCGGACTTACAAACTCGGAGTGAATTTCTCATCCAAAAACCCTTATTACTTCTCAAAGCTAAGACTGACTTTTACACTTAGAGCCTCTCTCTATTTATACAATTCCATGGTCCGCGAACCATGGGTAGGCTGACACATTCTATATTAAATTACATTATTTTAGGGTGGACAACCCTAGACTCTCACGCTCTGCACCTGCATTTTGCGGGGTCTTTACATTACATTGACTAAAACTCAGGCTTTAAGCCCCAAAACTTGCTATGGGGGGATCTGCTGCCCAACAAATGTAACCATAATTCCCTTGACCGGAGATACAAAATACCCTGGGAATAAAACCATCATGCCCAAAACCATGTGTGAAAACCATGCACAAAACCATAGGTAGGTTCACCCACCTAATATAGGGTCCAAAACAAATTTCTCTCAAGCGCTACCCCTGACTCGGTAGAAGGGGGCTACCGCCCCCCTCAAACCCCTCGACAAGGGGGGTTGCTGCCCCCCCACTTCTCCCAACACAATGAAGGGGGGGCTTCTTGCCCCCCATTTAACCCCCTGGCTTCACTACTAGGGTTAGTCGTGGAAATAATATAACACACACCCAACAGTAGCATCCATTGTAACTGAAATGTTTCTTGAGGAATAAATAACCCCATATATTAAAGAGATGAACAATTGCATCATTGAAGCTACAATGCACATCTTGGTAGTTACATGAGCCATGACATGAATGAAACTTGGATTATATAGACCAACATTGACTCTTGTACGAAGAAAGTTCCAAAATAGTGATTGCATAACTATGAGAAATGAATCTACCACATTAAGCTTTTAAGATGACTGATTAACACTTCATAAATAACCATCTTCTCTAAAGGTTTTCTTTAATAGTGAATCCTCTGAAAGCCATATCTTGCCATTGTTCCTAGTCAACTTCCTCATATGCCTTTGCCATGTCTAGAAGGGTAGGAGATGAGAGTCTTTCTATTAGCCCATTATATATGAACTTGTTGGGTAATTTAATTGTTATTTAAATTACTTGTCATTAAATTGTCGAACCCAGGGTTAGTGAAACTGCGAAGTATACTTGCAAAATATATGATAGAAATAAATTTTCAATTTAAGAGTAAATTAACCTATTGAAATGATGGCAAACCTATTCATGAAAAATGTCTAAGATGAGTATGCACACACTTTATTTTTCAAAAGCCCCAAATTCGGAACTTGGAAATAAATATTTTAATCTATGAAATTGAGATGACAATTGACATGAAAGTAAACTTACTATATTGACATGAAAATAAACCTATTCTAGTGATATCAAAGTAAATTTATCTTACCAACAAGAAATTAAATCTATCCTAATGACTTGAAAGTAAATTTAATCTAGAAAGCAACAAATCCTATACTAAGAAAGCATTGAATTATTAAACTATGAAATTCAAATAAAACCTATTCTGGAAGTAGTGAGAGATCAATTGAAACTACTAATGTGTGCATTGTAAAATTAGAACCATTCATGAATATCTATCAAACAAATTGAAAAACAATGAATCTATGAAATGAGAGCAATAACTTAATCTACAAAAGAACATAAAAGGAATGAGCATGAAATGCAAACAATGCATCTAACAAAAGACTTAAAATGAACATAAAGGAACTAAAAAAATAAAACATTAGAATATATCCCATACTCATTAGGTGGTCATCCCAAAGTGCATGAGAGGTGGAAAGTTGAGAAAACTCTTCATCAAACACCAAATGAAGGCACAACCATATTAAATTGAACTATAATGGTATTAACTACATCAATCATAAACAAAGTGCCAATCCTTAACATCAAAACTCTACAATGAAGCGTGAGCATAACTCCCAAACATTTCACACCATTTGAGAGGAGTAGGCACTCCTATTTATACAAAAACTAATATAACTAATTCATAAATGTAGCTCCACAAAACTCTCCTAAATCCACAAATATCTCATGTGGTTACAACCATGTGTTGACATCTATCAATTAGCATCTTCTCATATCCTCTCACAAATCTCTCATAACTTTGATAAGAGACACTTATGAAGACTCCCATGATTCTTCTCTATAAAATGTGCTTGATCAATGATCCTGAATCTTCCTCAAATCTTCAAGAATTTGAAGATGAAATTCGAATTTGAGTCTTGGATGCTAAATAGAACTTTCTTGGAATCTTCAAATATGGCTACCCATGTCACAAAATTCATCCAAATTTTATATATAAGTGAGTATATGTTATTTTTCTAATATTTAACCATAAATTCACTTAAAATACCAAAATAAATGTATTGGAAAATAATGTGTCTAAACCCATATATAATTATGAAGATGGTCTTAGTGCATGATTATGGAGTTGTGAAATATGGTAAATTCATAAGCAAACTGAAAGAAAATAGAGTGAAATGAATGACATTTTGGAGACCCAACAAAACTATAAAAGATATTCCCAATAATTTCTTTAAAACTTACTTGGAATTTTATCCAACTAAGCCCCTTGAATGAAGGTCCTTAGAATCATATTTTTTAAAACTTTCTCCATAAAAATTTAAGAAAAATTTTGGAAATTTTTGGAGTTAAATAGGCTACTATACATTCTTCTCATATAGGTTGTAAATACTCATCTTCATTTAGGCATCCTACATTGCATCATTTTATATCATTGTTAAAATCCTACGTCTATTTCATGCAAAGGTTTATTGTCTAAGATGGAGCATATATGTTATAGTATTAAGTGTTCACAAATCATGAATCGAAAAGAAAACTTGGCATGGGCATGAGAAAAATGGAAAACATCAAACAAAACTAAAATGGGAATTCATAAAGTCCCTTAGGGGCAATTCAATTGGAAATCGTTGTGATATGGAGTCTTTGTGAATTATTTGGTTCGAGGTTCAAATCCCCTTGACCATACATGTGGGATGTGTTGGGACACACAGGAGTTCAACTAGAGGTATAATGGTAGCAGTTGGAATTGTCCTTGTGTCATGTGAGTACGAGCCTGACCCAGTTGTCGATTCCCCAAGATACAAATAAAAGGAGCATTCATAAAGTTCCACACACTTGCAATTTTAGTAGTTCATAAGTTGTTGGCATTAGAGAAATTTTGTAGTAAAAATTGGGCCTAAAAATAAAAATGTACAACCAAAATCAACTTTATAAGAACCAATAGGATTCAACATGATGATGTAAACTATGGAAGACGATTGATCATTTTTGGAGTAAAAAGGTAAAAAGATTAAAATATTAATTTTTTTTCAACTAATATTTTCAACTTATATCCATACAATTTTACTCAAATTTTGAGTGGGATAACTTGTTGGATGCATAATTTAATTCCCCATCCAAGGATTACTTATGTTGCATACTTTTGTTGGGCCCTGCTACACGAAAAGTGAGAAATACATGAAAAAACATGATTACAATCACGTTTTTTCATGTATTTCTCAATTTTCGTGTAGGATGGTGCATAAAAAGTATGCAACATGGGTAGTACTTGGATGAAGAATTAAATTATACATCCAAAGAATGCTCCCACTCAACATTTGAGTAAAACTATAGAGAGATAAGTAGAAAATACAAGTTGAAAAAAGTAGTTTTTTCGTTTTTCTCTCTAAAATTTGATGATGTGATCTAATCTTATTTTATAATTTCCACTATTATTTTATAATATTCCTCAGGAGGCCCATTTTAGACATCAAAATTTCTCTAATGTAATCATCATTAATCACATTTAAAAATATGTGTGGTATTACTTTCATTTTTTTCTCTCTTTTAGAATTAGAAGTATGCAAAAGAGTTGATCAATGACATAAGATAAAATCATCAAGATGTCATGAATTACTCCTCCATTAACCGACTTATTCTTGTGAAATTGTTACTACTTGGAAACTACATTATGGAAATATGTCAATATTTGTGATGACCTTAAACCCATTGCTTGTCATAATAATGCATGTACCATCATGGTATCAAATGTTACATCAAAGTCTCATTGGTCAAAAACTTATCACAAGATGTTGTGCACTCTCCACTATTTTAAGTGGTCATTTTATAATCCTTTAATTTGGGTCCTCCTCTCATGCATTGGGTATTCTTTTGGATGAGATGGAAAAATAATACAAGGCATGCTCAAATTGAGTAGAAATGGTTAGGTTTTGACCACTCAATGGTCCACAATTTCCAGTTTCAATAATAACTCGTCAATGGTCCACAATTTCTAGTTTCATTAATAACTCTCTTATCTGCTTTCCATGTAGTAGATAGAGGCTCCCATAGTTATCTTATATGACAATGAGCCTTTATGCCTATCTATAGAGTGTCTGCAAAAAACTCACCTATAATCCTTAAATTAAATATCTTTGCAATAAAAACTTACATTTTACTTCTTTAAACAACATCCAAATCAAGAAAAAGAAGATCAATATCCTAGCATCATTCACTAGATCTACACAACCATACCTTTTATTTTACAATGTCCTTCTATAAGGCAAGCCTTAACACTATTATATAAAATCAATTAACACAAAAAATATTGAATTCTTAGACTTTATAAAACCTTTTAATATTAACCTCAATCCCAAAATAATCTCTTAGACCAGAGTTGAATTAAGGGTTTCCACTAGCACTTTTATTTTACATAATAATATAACAACAAGTATGCATTGTATTCAGCATACTTGTTGCATAAATGATAGCTCCATGGTTTCTTAAGTCTATATAAATATAACTACTAGTTAACCACAAGTTAAGGCGACATCTCTCTCTCTCGAATGAATAGCTCTATTCGTTTACCCAAAACGACTTCAAAACAACTTTATAATAAGAAACAACTTCAAAACAACTTTGATATAAAAAATAGAAAGCTATGAAAGTATAACGTTATGGTGGTTTCTATGGTAGCTAGAGTGTCTGCAAGTATAATGTTGTGGTGGTTTCTATTGTAGGTAAAGTGTATGTTGTAGCTAGGATTGCTAATGGGTATGAAACTAGGAGTGCTCGAACAAGAATAGTGTGCTACCTGTTGGGCATGGGATCCTCCCAAGGCAAGTTTTGGGGCTTAAAGCCCAAGTTTTGACTAAGTCCATTGTAAAAACTCCGGGATTTTTGGGCGTGGAGCGTGAAGTTTTAATGGAGTCACAGGGTTGTCCGCTCTTAATTTTGTAAATTTAGTGTCGGCTTGAGAGTTCTACCCATGGTTCGCAGACCATGGGATTGTATAAATAGAGTGAGGCTCTAAGTGTAAAGAAATAACAATCAGAGAGGAAATCAATCCATGAAGCATTGAGTCGAAGTATAGAGTCATGTCTTTGGGTCGTAGAGTAGGAGAAGGCTCTGCAACTAAGTGCGCAGAGGCCTACTAGTCTGCAACTGAGTGTGCAAGGCAGGTTGAGTCTGTAACTGATTGAAGCATTAATAAAGAGAAGTTTTGTAATATTTCTGTGTATCTTTCCCTGTTTTATGCATTGAAGTACATTGGGTGTAAATTGCAAGTTTACTGTTTAATTGTTGCACGAACTTATATGAATGTGCTGAATAAGTAAATATAATATAAGGTATCTTTTTACTCAAAGGTAACTAATTGTGATAAGTAAGATCCATGGTGTGACTAGGGGAAATAGTGCAGATCTTTGCTCTAGTAGCATGAAAGCCCCATAGCCCCTGGTTAGGGCTGCGCGAAGACGAATATAACAAGGGTGTGAAGGCCTCGCAGGCAGGAAAGTGCGAAAGTAACCTACGCGAAGGTATCCACAGTTGGACTAAATCAACCCCTGAGACATCTCAAGGGTGCAGAAACCTTGTTCCAACATCCCCCCATACTGCTTGGGGTGAGACCTCAGTCTGGCTCTGTGGACTGTTGCCAAAAAGGTGAGTAGTACAGGGATTTGTTTGGATAATTAACTCTGAACCTGGGTCAAGCCCCAACAAGCCAACAAATGGTTTTGTTGTTGGGACCAGAAACTGCATAGAGATGTATGATGTCATATCATTGGAATCAAACTAAGAAATAAATTGAAGGTTGGTTGGACAGGAGAATTCACGAGTTTGCGATGCAGGAGAACAGTAATCCGCGACTATCAAAAAAAGAGTGGTTAGATTTCTACTTGTACACAGATATCCATGAAATTTTCTTCACATCTTTCCCTACTGAGCTGTACGAGTGGATCGCGAAGCTAGCAGATAACCAAGGAAGGTGCAAGCTCGACAGTCTTATTGTGTGGACCCCAGAGTTGGTGTGCATATTGGAAGCATAAGAGGATAAGATCACTAGCTCAATCAGATTATAGGAGGATTCATTACTGAGTTCGCGGCAGATACTTCAGGTAGCTATAGCGAGGCAGAGCGACACTTTCTCAAAGGACCGCGAGGTAAGTACGTTAAGTCTCTGAACACTTGGATTAAAATGCTACTGTGTGAAAAGCTGATTATGCGAATACATTAATGTTTGAGGATACGCTAAGTTGGAGAATTTATAGAAACAAAAGTAGTGCAAAACTAGAAACTAGCCCCTTGATTTCACCTCCGCGAGGGGATGAGGAAGAGCTAGCAAAGGTCTCACCAAGAAGTGTGATCAATTTGATAAGGCAGAGGATTCCGCACATACCACCCCCACCCACACCACCACCAAATTCACCACCTTCACCCCCATCTTCGCCCATACCACCTCATCCATCACCACGAGTCAGTATGGCAAGTGCGATAAATTTGTCAGTGTTCAAGGGAGTAGGAAATGAAGATCCATACCAGTTTATGTTCGTGATAAGGGTTGTATGGGAAGCGCAGGGAGTTACAGATGATAATATAAAGAAAGAAACGTTGGTCAGCGCTCTGCAGGATTGTGCACTAACCTAGTATATTAAGCATTATAATGACAATCCTAATGCAGGGATCGCGGATATCCAAATTGCGCTGAACAGACAATTTAGTAGACCAAAGTCAGAGGTGCACGCAATCATTGGGTTCAAGGAGATCACAATGTTACCAAGAAAGATCCCTTGGGAATTGGACCAGAGACTGAAGTGCATGATTTGTGAAGCTAATATGATGTTGATGGATGGGTAGCACTGCGAATGGTTTGTGGCATCGTTAACAGTGCATTTGAGGAACGCATTGTCACAACAGAGATTAAAAACTCAGGCAGAGGCCTTGAAGATCATGATGAGGCTGCATGAGACCCTGATACAGGATCCTAACCTCGGAGTTCAACAGATCCACGCGTAATTGAAAAACTTATTCCTTGAGATGCAAAGCCTGAAACAAGACAGGATAGCTCCCCTGGAAGTGCGCAAATAGGTATGGTGTGTTAAATGTAAGGGTCAGGGACATGACAAGTACCACTGCCTGGTGTTTGCAAATTACCTCGCGGGAGGAGGACAGACGCTGTTAAGACCATAGGCACGAGCAGGACCTAGCGCGGCGCTTGCTTTGTGGTGCGCAATTTGTCAAATAAGAGGAAAGCATGCTACAGACAAGTGCCATTTGTCACAGAAGTACATGCAGAATTCACAATAATTATTCTATAATTTCTATAGATCGGTAGGACATGATGAGTGCACTTGTAGAAGCTATGAGCTGATGATGGATAGGACTCCCACCTACAGAGTTTAGGTCGAAATGCGGCCCCTTGAATAGAACGCAAGAGTGGCACGAACCGGATTTCAGGGGCGCGGATGAAGCCGAGGTGGAGGAGGACCTGGAAGAGGTCACGGATAGCTGATATGTTACAATTGCGGGGTCAGGACATTATGCCTGTGATTGTACGAATCCAACAAATCCATCATTTCTATATTGTACCTTGATTGATCATGAGACGTAGGATTGTTCCACACTGATAGCGAGGATGTGCGACAAGGGAGTGTTCCAACCTCCCCCGACTCAGAACCTACAGATGATGAGGTTTGAGTCATGCAAGGAAGACCCCAACGTGAACATTGTGCTCCAAAGTGGAATTACGATAGGGGATGATAAAGGCAAGCAACCTGAAGATAGTACTTAGGTTCGCAAGGCTCCGACGAAAGAACCAGAGTTTGATTTGGAGCGCGTTAAGGAAACCTTCATGGAATCTAGTAAGAGCTTGGTTGATGCCTCCACTTCAAGAAGAAAAGACAGACCGAAGTCGGAAATGGACCCATCGATGCTCACGATGTTCCTGGAAACATGCATGAAGCAACTGCGCGACAGTAAGGCTGTAAAGGGATTGCAGGAACTCATTAATATATGTGCTAGGACTGCGCTAGGAGAACCACGCGTAGTCCATAATATTGGAAAGCATGCGCCGAGGACGGGAAGAGACATGAGGTTGACCACACAAATTGGAGAATATGAGATGCACCAAGTAATTTTGGACCTAGGGTTGGGCGTGAACGTTTTACTGAAGCAGACATGGGAGTGCATGGGAAGGCCTACACTACAATGGTCTCCTATCCAGCTACGAATGGTGAACCAGCAAAAGATAATACCCATGGGGAGATTGTAGGGAATCACCATGGATATTGAAGGGGCAAGCGCACTAGTGGACTTTTAAGTGATAGAGATTGTCGATGATAGTAATCCCTACCCCATACTATTAGGAATTGATTGGGCCACTAACATGAATGGGGTGATAAATCTTAAGAAGCGCAAGATGATTTTTGAGAAAAAGTCATTGCGCGTAGTCGTACCTTTGGACCCTGCAAAATGATCGCACTACACGGAGCTAGTGCATGACTATGAAAGCGACAACGACTTAGACTACATCTACAAGATAACCGCATGAGAGCAAGACTAGGTAAATCCCACCACAGATGGACGAATCTCATGGTAGCATGAAAGCTCCTATACATCAGATTCTGATGAGGAAATAGAGTGATGGCAAAACTGGTTGAACGATGTGAGAATGCTAAACTGTAATATGATGAGAAGGTCATTGCACTGCATATTGACAGAAGTGAGGGATCTGCCTACTTATTATGGGTTAAGTGAGGTAGATGCCTTCCTGAATAGATTTGAAAGAGAGGTGTCAGAACCGTAACGTTTCGAGACTCTGAAATGGGTACTACGCGCTATGCTCATGAGGTGATGGGGTACGCACCAAGGAAGCTTTGAGGACTGGCAAGAATGTAGGAGAATGATGCGCATACATTTTGGGAAGCCTCAGATGCGACTAACAGACAAGAATGACGGATGAGATGATCCGCGTGTGCATCTGTCTAGGTGGGTACAGACATATGGTAAACAACCTACGTAGATGCACCTGGACTTTGCGTTCGGGAACACGATAAATAAGCATATGTTGGAAAGGAAATTGTGTGAACAGTCCCTCCAGTTGGGACAACGAGCTGTGGAAAGAACGACTGTGCAGAAGGTTACCCATGCAGAAGCCTTTAGTGAAATATGTGAAGCACTGAACAAGGTGTATAATGCGCAGTGGAGTGATTGGGACCTGCACGTACCAGTAGTTCTGTGGGCTTATAGGACAACGTGAAAGAAAATTATGGGACAGACGCCTTCTAGGCTGGCCTATGGAGCAAACGTTGTAGTCCTAATAGAGTATAATATGCCTAGTCCGTGCATAGCAGCGCCAGTAGATATGATGGTTCGCAGAGCCTTGGAAGAAGGGATAGCATAGCTGAATGAAGAAAAACACTTGGGACCTGAGGAAGAAATCCAACAGGGTGATCTTAGGCTCCAAGAACTCATGAAAGAAAGAGTGCGGTTAATGGAGAAAAGCGCTCTGGTGGAAGCGGAAGTCAAGAAGCTTGAGGAAGAAATAAAGAAGGATTTTCTCGATAAGAAAACCGGGGTGATAAAATAGGGTGTGCACGACTATGGTGACAAATTTGGGGACTACCACCAAGAGTTGATTAGCTTGATGCCTTGGATTGGACCGCATATTACTAAAGGGATCACCCATGGTGGCGAAATGCAGATAGTAAAGTGCGTGACGTAGACAGTAAAAATAAAAGGTCGGTGTTTTCTAGGAAAAGTGATGGATGACTGGTTGAAACCCTATACAAGTGGCACGACCACCTGACTAGTTGTGGGAAGTACAGTCTTAGTGCTCCAAGCAGTTGAAAGGAGGCACGGGACTATAAACTACTCTTCTCGAGAGCTGCGCGATGTCGGGGCTGTGTGCAGGAGCAAAGTGTCACAAGGTATGTGACCATGCAAGGGGGAATGCACTTCTGTTATGCTCTTAACCTGCAAAGGATACCCAAATATAGAATATGCAAAGAAAAAGATACCGAGAACACAGAATATGCGAAGAAAAGATACCCAGAACATAGAATGGCAATGATTTTATTATTCAGAGAGTAATGTTCACTTGCCTCTTCGAGGGGGAAACCTCCAATAGAGCAGAGCTCGATTACAAAAATAAGACACGATGCTCCTCGCAGGG
>APFE031406957.1:0-12092 GCA_000404065.3 Pinus taeda
TTGTTGGAGTGTGGCTGCACATTCAATACGTGTTAGAGATTTTTCATGAGTTTATATGTCAAGTAGGAAAATCACAACATAACATACAATACTTAATCAAGAACACATGCTCATGAATACGACGCAATTATTTGACATAACAACTTGGACCTCATGAAAACTTTGTTTTGGTAAATGAGAGAAAAGATTTATCTTATTGATAATTTACGAAGGAGAACATCACGTTATTGTAGAGAATATAACATATTTCATCTAGTTTAGTGTTCATATACCATAGTTTATTTAGAACATTTACGAAAAAAATAGAAAAATTCCCTTGTCTATTACTTTCATTTGTAAGTAATACAAAAATAAAGTTCGTTACTTATAAATAAGGGTGGTTGTTCATGCCCATAATAATTCACTGTGAATGCATCTGTATATAAAGATTCTTAGATATGCATTACAATAACACACAAGAAGGTTTATCTCTTTATTCCTCTCCTAAGTCCCAAATAGGTTGTAATAAGCTCCCAGTGAGTGAATGATTAATTGAGTGTTGGATTTATAACCCATCTGTTTATATGGATTTGAGATTTGGGGCCCCGTACTTGGTTGTAGATAGTTGTCTTACATATAGAGGATCTAGACTTATGCATCAATGCCTTATTTGGTGAAAATTTATTCATAAAGATTTTTCAATTGATTTATCATTGTATGTTAGTTTATATACACGCACATAATTAATATTCATAAAAGTTTTATGATATTTTTTTGTCTTAAGGCATTAAATCCCACAAGTCATAGTGAGATGTGCTTGAGTGTGGCTTGATTAATTACATTGTCAAAGAACCAATATGCATCCACAATGTATATCAAAAGAATAAAGGTGCATTGTAGGATGCATGTGGGATCATAAGAGAGGAATCATGTCACTATACTAGGGATATAAATATAAAAGGGTATGAAAAATGTTAATGACAAAATGGATACCTACAATATCTAGTGAAGGTAGGGGTCTTTTAAATTGGGAAGGTGTATTGGGTTTGTATTGGCAGGGGGTTAAATAAAGTGAATTTTAGAGGTGTTTTCAAGTATGTATTAAAATTAATGGTATTGTTTAGTATGCCATGAACACACAGGTTATGTCACCAGTTCATGAGTGAAACCACCATTGAATCCAAGAGGGTTTCAACCAAGAATTAGGGTGAAACATAGAGGGAAAATGCATAATTAGTGTATCACCAAACCCTTACTTCTATATCATTGCAGAAAATATGAAAAAGAACAATGAAACAACAAATTGTTGGGAACTTTGAAACCCCAAGGGATTAACTCAAACATTGACAACCAAGAGATATGGTACATAGACATTAATGTTTTTCATATATGAGCGTTTGTGAGTGGTGGATTTGAGATAATTGGTACAAATTAGGATTAACATCCTTGACTAGAATGCCAAGTCACCCATAGAACCCTGATACAAATCTCAAAGCACTAACCCTTAACCCAACAACTATCATTTCGCATGATCACAAATCTAAAACATTCAAAAGAAATATCACCATACACATGAATATAAACTCACAATAATGATAGAAAGTTGCCTAGTAGGTAATATATTTAACCCAAGCATTATCACAATTATAAAAATTAAAAGGAAATTCCATGTCAAAACCATTCTAGTCTTATCATATTTATACATTAAGAAACTCTGTAATAAAGTATATATAAATATTCATGGATAAAAATCTTATTCCATGATTTCTCAAATGAACATATGTTTAAATAATAATAATAATAATAGCTAATAATAATAAACATATACCTTTTCATGCTACCCATTTTCACTATAGAGTAGATTAATTATTATTTTGAGAATAATAATAGTCAACTAAATCACTAAAGGGTTACATCATCTGTACCCATAGCTTGATGCATTTCACATCACATCCAAATAATAAGAAATCTCTCAACAAGACTACCGTACCTGAGCATAATAACTTTTACCATTTTACCTAACTATTTTTAATAAAATAATGGATTGAAAATGCACCCATTTAGGGCATGGCTTCTCTACTTTATGACCCCACTCTACATTTTATTCCTCGCTATGTGGAAAATATGTAAAACCTACACTTTAGACTACTCTAATCTATAGGGAACCTCCACAATACTTTAAATGTAATTGACAACCCCAACTTATTTCATTTTTAGTATGGTATCCCCTTATAAGTTTTACATAACATCTATAACTCATTTCATATAATGTAAGAAGAAACAATGCAATTTAGCTAGTTTAAGGAATCATAATTTCCATATATGACCATTGTCCTTTGTAGACATGATTTAAACAACAAGAACACATGCTGATTTCTATGTTTTTGCATCTCTAGCTACGAAATATATAGATATATCTTAGATTGGATTGTTAGGCATTAAAAACCAAATATAAACGCACACAAATAAATACGAAGAGTTTAGTTTATGCTAAAATACACTTCTATATGATTCCTTCTTAAAATTTAGTCCAATAATAATTCTATTTTACCGTAAAACCAATTTTGATTGTAAAGTCTTTTCATGACCACAATCACTTTCATACATGATAATATTAACAAGACAAAATGTTGACATCCCAAATTTTGGTATTTCATAAACACAGATAAGCATTATTCATTATTGATCATTGTGTTAGGCATTCACTATTATTTCTAGCTCTCCTATTTGAGTTCAGTTGTCATGTGCATTAAGGAAAACTTCATTAGGGACTTTGAGTCACATAGTCGTTGCTTATGGTGTTAAAATTGAGTTTTCATGTATTTCTTTAACGATTCTAAAGCATCTAGTTGTTACTTATGATGATAAAATCACTTCATCTATGTTTCGGTATATTATCGTGGAACTTCAACCACTTATCAAGTGTGTCCTCATTCAAAAATCAAATTGAACAATGCTTGTTTTTAGGGAGGACATAATGTAGTGGTAGCACTATTTCACTACCACCTACTTGGGTTCTAGTGCTTCATTAATGGGGTGGATATATGTATTAACATATATCTATTTTATTCCAATATTTATTAATAATTGAGAGGGATTTGAAGAAAATAAAAAATAATTGATCAGCGTATAAAAGATATAGGTTAGAATATACATATATTGATTTATTCTTTTATTAGAGATTTTTAGTATTAGTATGGTGGGCTCTTGTTTTAATTATATTAACCTAAATCTCTATCGATTTATTATTTTATTAGATATTTTTGGTATTAGTATGGTGCGTTGTTGTTTTAATTTTATTTAGCACTTGTATGAATTTCGTATTTTTCTTTTCAATTTAATTAATTACCATCAAGACTCATCCCATAGAATTCCCACATGCATATGTCTTCACTTCAAAGGCATACTATCTTCGAAGAATTTATCTTCGACTCTCCTTGACCTATCACATATCCTAAATACACCAAATGTTATTTTGAAAAGTCACACTTCTTGAGATGTGCCAACAATTGGTGCTTCTTTAAAGTCTCTAGCACGTGCATCAAACATGAGATGCGCTCCTCCTATGTAGAAATGTATTATAGTAAATCATCCAAATAAATAATAAAATATGAATAAAAGTAAAAAATATATCATTCATTAACTTCATGAATGTATTTGGTGCATCACATAGGAAAAATATCATAACTAACCACTCATACAAACCTATTCACATAATTACATTCTAGGTTAAATTCCATCATTGAATAATTTGCTAAATTGATTCACATCATTAAAATTTAATTAGTTTTTTTTCCTTTTATATTAACCTAAATTTCTATCGATTTATTATTTTATTAGATATTTTTGGTATTAGTATGGTGCGTTGTTCTTTTAATTTTATTTAGCACTTGTATGACTTTCGTATTTTTCTTTATAATGATTATATATAAAATTTCAAATGGCCTTATTATTATCGACTTATTGGAAATAGAGGGAGTGTTTTTGTTAAGATTCAGAGTTAGGCACACCTTTCACTAAAGGGCCTACCATGGGTGACATCCCCATCAAACAATTTGCGAAAACGATATCACAAATATTATGTTGGGTGAGGGCATTGCAACATGTGGAGTTATGTGAGTTGTTCGAGAGTGTGGTCATGTGAGGGCCTAGTTGTAGTAGAAGGTCATGAGAGAGAGTCGCGAAAGAAAATTTGAGTTGAATGGGTGTAGGTCTATGCTCTATTCTGAAGTATGTGGTTGTGTGAAGGGATCATATGAAGTGTGTCCACACGACAAGATGGACTGGAAAATACAACATGTATATATATGAGAGTTCGTTTGAGATGTGGCATCCTAAATGGATGATGGGGTAGCTCTTTCAATTAGGTTTGTAGTGAGCATAGATTGCACATAACATGATTGGGCTAGTCACATGAGTGGGTCGAGAGAGTTGTGTGGGAAATCATGCAGGTGGTTTGAGCAAGCAACCACATAATCAGGCAAGGTGAGTTATTTGATTAGATTGGGTAAGTTGTGTAATCAGACCAGGTGAGTAGTCATATGAGTGGCCCACATGAGCCATGTCAGTAGTTATATGAGTTGTATAAGTGGGCCAAGTGATTTGTAGGAGCAGGCTAAGAAATTTGTGTGAGCAATTGGGTGAGTTATATAAGTGGGTCCAGTGAGTCGTGTGAGTGGGATGGGAAATTTGTGCGAGTAATCAGGCTGGTCATTTGAGCCAAGTGATCGAACCTTGGAATGGCATTAAGTCATGTGGAGTATGCTAGTACAAGTTGGTACAAGCACTTGGAGTTATGTTGTACCTAGGGGCGTGTGGGCTAGGGGTTCTTACAAATATTTTGGTATCTTTGTGAGACAATGTTGGGGAATGCAATGATATGGTAGAGAGAGAATTCATGTGACCATAGTAGAGAGATCACACTGAGATACCATGGGATATCACAAGTTGGGTGACTTGGATAAAAATTTGGCATTTGGTTGAGTGGATGGAAAATTTAGTGTTCGAGCCAAATTTGGGGTTTCTAGTACAATGAAATTTTAGGTTTTATACAAAGAAACAATTTCGTACAAAGGTGCTCATTTGATAAAACATAGCAACAGAGGGGCTTCGTACTTGTACTTAGAATTGTCTTGCGATGACTTGCAAACAAGTCATTGCACAAATTAATGTTGTCAATTTTTCGTAATTTTCCAAGTGTGAGGACTTGTAATTTGTATATTGTATTGTTCTTATATGAGCACATTTTGTAGGGGTTAATCTAAGTGTTGCCCGCCCTATACATATATATATATAGAAATATAGATATATATGTCTATTTATTTTTATTTATTTATTTATTTATTTTATATGTGTTGATGATTTTTTTATTATGTATATACTTACTCTAATTGGTTAAGTTAATATTCTATTAACACTTAAGTAAGAGAATAAGTAGAGGCATAACTCATTTGAGCTAACATTTTGCTACACTTGGAAGTTGTGAAACATGTCAATGTTACATGCTTTAGAGGACAGTGTATTCTCTTAAGTGGTAGATAAAAATGATATGGAGGGATTAAGGGAAATTACTAACAATGACAAACATACCATTAAAATTACAAATAGTATTGATTTTAAAGGTTATTTATTAACATGCTTATTCATCATCTAAATAACATGGATAGATGGAATGTATTACTAAATGTTAGCATTGTGTGAGTAAATGGTTTCCCCTTGTGAAGGAGGTACAATTCCTAGTGAAACTCTCATTATTGCATTCAACCTTTAACTAGCAAGAACCCAGAATACTTCATTTTTTCTCACATCAAAGCATCAATTGCTAGTTTTTCTCATTTAAAATGACAAAGCACTAACTTTTGATTAAAAGGTATAAAAATTCTCCAATCAATGCAATGGAAGGAATGTTCAAGAGAAATAATAAGAGAGGAGAAACATAAGGACCTCCAATTCATATAAGAGTGACTCCTTAATAATTCACAATACTTTGTTTTTTATATTTCTTATTTCAACACATCAATTCCTATTTTTTCCTATCTTGAAATAATAAATTATTTCATTTTAAATAAAAGCTATAAATTATTTTGATCAATATAGTGAAATAAATTTTAAAGAAAAATAGAAAGAGAGTGAAACGTTAAATCTATAGAAATGTGGAAGAACTAGTTTTGTCTTCACAAAATTAAAGTTGGTACGAGAGCAGGCGATAACTGGACAATAGTAGTAGAGATCTTCACCAATAGAGTTGGATTCAAGTCCAATGTAGAATCAATGCCTTGCTCTTCACCAACTTGAAGTTGTTATGAGAGAAGGAGAAAACCAGACAATAGTAGTAGATCTCTTAACAAAAGTAGATGGTATTAAAGCATAAATCTAAGTACGATGCACACTAATATGGTAGAGGACAATTGCGTATGCAAACTCAATTATTTTGGTGATGAAATATGATGTATGTTTAGGTGGATTAGCGAAGAGCCCAACATGCTACATCAATTTGTGATGATGACAAATTATAACACCAGTATGAGGGTACCATGGATCTTGCATGGAAAATTAAAGAATGGAACACAATAAGACTTTGGAGGGTATGGCAGTCATGGCAATGGTTGTGAGAGTTGGTGCACAATTTTAAATGAGATGAGTTCTCCTTAATGTATGAGTCGTATAGCATAAGTTGATTCAGAGTTTGTCTAGTAGGTATAAAACCCAAGGATGGATGGGGCCAATGCCTTAGATAAGGAGGACGGATGAGAATATTTTCATAGGATGAGTTATAGTTTTCAATGAGAGAGATTAGCCAAGTGCTCATCATGAATTGAGGATTGACTCCATTTGGATGAGAGCAATTGAGATGGAAGGACATCGTAATTGAGATGGAAAATCATCATGAGAATTTGTTGAATGTTGTTCATATGGATTCCACTATGATCCGAGATGAGGATATTGTGACCTAATTGGGTAAACGACTCATGGGAGTGGAGACATATTTATGGAGATTGGAGCTAGCCAGGCTGATAACATGATGGGATGATGACGCCTTCGGTTGAGGAGCCTAATATGACAACTTGATGGATTTGTGGTTGTGATTAAGAGAGCCTTCACATGGTTGAGTGTGTTCTTAAAGGAGATCTAACTTTTTCATAAGCTAGGATCAAATGACTTCGATGGTGTTAGCACTCTTTAATTTCTTAAGGTTGTGAAACAAATTGCAAAGGTAACCACAAAACCAATTTTAGGTTTAGAGGATTACCCTTCTAAACCCAGAGAGGGATCTCTCTGTCAAATTTAGCTTTATTTGTTTTGTGGGATTTTATGCTAGATGTGAAACTTCAAAATTTGGATTTTAAATTTGTTTGGCTGGAACTACAAGGGAAAGCCATTGGGAAGTGGAGTCAAGGGAGATTAGAGTGATCAATTTGCAGAACTATCGTCTTAAGTGTAGCGGGTTAGGGTAGGCATAATACTAGATCCTTGCGGTTTTTGAAATGGAGAAGGAGAAACAGATTAAGGTTCACTTTAAATACAGATCACTGTTACCTGATTTCTATACTTAAACTTTAGTAGAAAACATTGATATTTCTTTAAGCTAGCACGAAGTGTATTGAAACAAATTCTGAACTTATTTTCCTTAAAACAATACAAAACAGAAAGGCATATGAAAAACAGAGAAAAAATATATTATAGTAAGAAGCACTTTACCACATAGATTCGAATCCTGAAAGAAGTTGTCTTGTATTAATGAAAAAGGTCACTTGTACTTATTCAACATATTTACAATACATGGTAGTATTTCTCAATACGAAACCCAACATGAATACATAGAAATCTGAAGTATTTATACAAATTCTATCTAAATATCTTAACATATTTATTACGAAATATCTCAAATACTTTTTAGAGAAATAGAACAAAAATATAGGAAATATGAAACTGTTGAAGCTACTGGAACTCTTCTCGAGGGTTGTTGTTGATGAATGGGCCTAAGGAAGTGATGTTCTATTGTCTTTCTCTTAGAGGTGAATTTGTTTTACTTCATCAGTTCACGTAATTCATCCCAATTCTCTTCACTTGTGATAGAAAACTTTACTAACTTCCTCTAACTCTCATCTACCTCAGTATACTTTTGAAAAGTAGGCTTGATGGGAAGCAAGTGCTTGATCTCGTGCTTGATGAACAAGTCAAACTCTATAGCTTCCATAAAAGCCTTATGTGTGATCCTTGGTTTAAAGCCTGCAAAATTTTATTTATCTTGGTATATAGAGTATAGCTTATGATTGTAGTCCTCTAAATTGATCATTTGGTTTTCATTTATTGTCATTGCTGACAGCCCTTTTATATAAAGTGCATTAAAGTTTCTATGAAATTTCTGGACACTAGACTCCATGTTCTCGCATTTATTTTGTAATTGTAGCATCAAGTTTCTCTTAGTCAGGACCCTTCTCACCTCTAAAATTGTTTATGTTCTATCTTCCACTTCTAATTCTTTGAATTCCTTCTTGGTTTTTGAATTTAAGATCCTTATCAGTGTTGTAGCTTCTCTAGAATTCTATCCCAAATCTCCTTTTATCTTTGCAACTACTTCATTTGATTTTCTAATCAAATCTTGCTATTCAAATATAATTTGAATTGAGGGCCATATTTCATTCATGACCTCATTAATTTCTATCCATATGGTTCCCTTTGCTTCTGATAAATTCTAGCCATGGCTGCCCCACTATCTAACTATTCCATCTTTACAGTGAGCCTATGAGTTTTCTGCAACTCTGCTACATAACAATTGTCTATTTGTAATTTCTGATCCCAAAGAGTTTTAAGTTGTATTTAACATTTTAATTTCTTTCCCTTTAATGGACAATTCTTCCATGTCTTTAACTAAATCATTTGGAGAAGTTTTACTCAGTGTTGGTGTTTTAATCAATGTAGATTCTCCTTCTATTATTGATACTACAATAGGGCCTGTTCTTAGAGGCATTATAGCTATGATGGATGCTCCTTTTCCTTGAGCAATTTTTCCACCTACACTTCCATATCTTATTATCTTGAACATCTTCTCTTTTATTTCTCAATCTCTCCAAATTCCTTAGCTTGGGGATCCTCAGGGGAGGGAAGTTTGATTTGTTTCCTCAATGCTACTATATCTACATTTTTCCTCCTTAAAATCTCTTTTGTTGATTTTACATCTTTGGAGTCATACCCTATTTTAATTACTAGGTCCTCCAATGATTTAATCCTTATGTCCTTAGCCAAAGATGAAATATTTTCAAGATTTAATTATGACTGTATGTTGTTGAGTGAAGCATGAAACTTAGAAGTTGTCATGGAAATTTTTGTCAATGTAGAGTACAACATTTCTCTGGTTTGTGTATGCAGGTCAATTTAATCAACTTAGTGAATATGTTCAGCATCAAAGGAGAATTTTTTTTTTCTAGTCAGCTCGAGTCCTCGGAACTTGAATCTATGCTTGAAGAAATGCAATTTTCATTTTCCACTATTCTATATGAAAGGCTAAAAGTAGCTTGTGTTATGAAGAAGTTGTTTCTTTCTAGAATTGGGTGTATGTGGATACCTTTAACTGCTCATTATTCTTCTTAATTTGTCTATATTTTGGAAATATATTTGGTTCATCTTGGTCCTGTATAATTTCTAATGCCTGAGCTGTATTTGGGGAATCTTAGGAAGTTGAGGAAGTTGGAGAACTTGTGAAGATACATTCTCTTCTTATAGGGGCATGATGGCCTCTCAGGACTACTTTTGCTTCTTTTTATATATCAGAAAATTCTTCACCCTAATCTCTATCACTAAAAGGGAAACCTTTTCCCTTGATCTCTTGTCTTTTTTATCTCACGGTACTGGATTCTATGAGATTGTTGTAGATATGCCCTATTCTTTTGCCTCCTATAGTGTGCTTTCCTCTCATTAAATTTGATTCATGAACTTCTCTATCTATGATCTTGGAGTTTAAGTGTAGGGAGTGGTTTTTAGTTCCACTCTCATCTTGGAGATGATTCCAAAAGTGTCATATGACTAGGTAACACTGAATTTGAAGTTCATTTATTTAAGGAGTGAATCTAAATCTTTTCATGTTTCCCTGGTGTTACAAATAAACGGTTTCACCTTGATCTTGAACTCAAACTTCTTCTTTGTTGCAACAAAATGTAAATCATCCATATGTAGCATCTTCTTGATATATTCCAATGAGAACATTCTCGTTATAACAAATTTAGGAATCTTGTAGGGTGGAAACTCACACCCACAAACTCTTATTTTTGTATAATTTTGGTATACATAACAATCCCCTGTTTTAGTCTGTTCACTGACATGCAAAATTATTCGAATTTCTAGTCCTATCCTAGGATCTACATCATTGTTTAGTAAGCTAGCATATGTATGTAGGAATTTTTCAATATAATCTCAGAAGGTCTACTCTTTGGAATTTTTCTCCATCTTGGAGGTCGAAAGGGTTACAAACTCTATATTACAATGATAATCTAACTTCTGCAAAGGTAATGAAAACCTGTATGCTTGATGGTAAAGAAATAAATACACTGGCACTGAAGAATACTTAAAAGTCCCCTGAGTAGAAAGCTTGAGGAGTTGGTCATGAATTGATTCTGCAATGAACTCACCGTAGCTGAAAATATGGGGTTTCCCACTAGTTGTAAATATTGATAGGAAACCAATGATGGTCTCATCAACCAACTGCTCAGATTGATAAGCAAGTATTCATGAAATGATTGCTATTACTTATTTAGTTATCTCTGGGAACATAGAGGATGAGTAGGGGTGATTTTTCTTAGGTAATTCGACATCCTACGGGAGAATGATCTCAAAAATCTTGGCTCTCTATGGGAAGGTTAGGTTTTCATAGAATTCCAGGAGGGAATCTACTAAAAATGGCTTCAGGTAGTTAGAATTTGGAAATTGTAGCATCTGAAAGATGGCTTTTGCAATGCTTGTGAACAAAATGTCACCATTGTGGGCCACAATTTCTCTTTGGCTAGGGATCTAGTGAAATTGACAACAGGATAAGAATTGTGGGAAGTGATAGTTCTATGGGAAGATGGGTTAGGAAAGGGAATATTACCATAGCCCCATTCTATAAATGAGGTTAGGATACTTTTGCTTCAACCAATTGTGAAGCTCATACATGTCAAAATCGAAATTGGTTTTAGCAATATTGTATTGTTGGTCGACTAATGATTGATGATCTATATCTATAGTAGGGCATAACATAGGGTTTTCATGAGAGGATTTACATTTTTTAAGTTTCATTATTGAAGAGGAAAGAGTAGGTAATTCATAGTTCCTAGGCAAGAATGGTGAAATTGATGTCCAGAAGAAAATTGCACGCTAATTAATTGGTCTTAGTAGCCGATTATGTTGGTCACTAATTGAATGCCAAAGCTAATTGATTCTAGTGGGTTATCCATTCCAAATTATTGAATACCTTCTTATCATAAAATAAAGAAAACAAGGGCATAAAAATTTTATGGTGGATTATAGGGAAAAAAATGAAATTACCATTGTTGGTTTATCATTCCAATGGAGCGGGTCCATTGTCGTGAGAAATGGACAAGCATTATTTAACAATGGTAATATTGATGTGGTGGAAAGACTGCTAGATGACAACATCTTATTGGGGAAGGTGTAGTGATGGAATAGTGTTTTGGTGGAAGGGTAGTGGGGTTCATAGACATGAGGTGGTGGACTGACAGTGGAGTATGAAATGACCTAGGAGAAGGATGGGGACAAGATGTCCACTTGGTGGGATGTGAGTTGCAAGGGAGAAAAGCGGGGTCAAAAATCATTGTGAGCAGGGAGAGGGATGGCAGTTTTTGGAGGAGGGTCAGAGTAGTAAGCGAGAATAAGCACAGGGGCGTGAAATGTTTTGTAGTCACCACATTGTAAGGGATTAACGCTTTTTTGGACCCCCCTCACTGATTAAACCTTGTATGCACTCGGGGGGATGAAAATGATCCCCCTACATTGATCTGGGTGGTGTGGATTCGGGGCGTGAGAACATGTGCACCCATTTTATCATATGGAGACAAAAAGGCGTTGCATTAAAAAATTTAATTACAGTTTGAAATATGATTAACTTAGCACTTAATTAA
>APFE031406957.1:14153-26910 GCA_000404065.3 Pinus taeda
CCCCCTCTCTAACCATCTTCCCTTCCCCCTCTCCCCCTCTCCATTTCCCTCTACCTATCAATCCTCCTGGTCGCTCTCCCTCTCCCTCTCTCTTTCAAACTATCTCTATCCTCTCATTATGTCTCTCTCTCATTACCTCTCTCTCTCAGACACACACACTCTCTCTCCCTCCCTCTCCCTCTACCTCAAAATATTTCTATGTCATCTCTCCTCCTCTCTGTGACCTTCCCCACCATCACCTGCCACCTTTCCTTACCTGTTGCCCTCCCCCACTCCCTCTCTTGATCTCTGTCGCCAACTCTCTCTCTCTCTCTCTCTCTCCCACCCCTGTCTCCCTCTCTCCATGTCCCTCTTCCTCGGTCCTTCCCTCACACCCTCTCCCTCCATGTCTCTTCCTTCTTTGTCTGCCTCCCTGCCTCCCTCCCTCTCTCTCCTCTCCCTCTCTCCCCCTCTCTCTCTCTCTCTACCTCTTCCCCTCACTCCGCCCACCTATCTCTTCCTCCGACCCTCCCACTATCTCCCTCTCCCTCTTCCCCTCCCACTCTCCAACCCTTGCCTCCTATGCCTCTCTCTCCTCCTCTCCCCCTCCCTCTCCCCTAATGCCACTCTCTTCCGCTCCCCCTCTCCTGCTCTCTCTCCCTATATCCCTCTCTCTCTCCTCCTCCCCCTCTCTCACTCCCTCCTCCTCCCACTCCTGCTCTCCCTCTCCCGCTCTCTCGTCCCACCTCTCACAAGAAAATTTCGTTATTATGTCAAAGAAATTCATAAGTATACCAAAATCTACTCTAATTTAATTTAATGGTCTATTCAGAAAAATTAGAAAGCAAAGGATTATGAAATTTAAACATCGAATACATCGAATCGAATCGAATCTATCAGAAATCACTCATCAAAACCAAAAAGTACACCCAATACTATCAGAAATCACTCACGGCCGTAGTACCTGAAATTCCCCAGTCGAACCTTCTTGAGTCGATCGTATGTGAGTGCAGGATTTCCGAATCTCTCCAGCGCAACAGATCAGTGCATCATCGACACTTTTAAAAGAGGAAATTAGAATGTTCAATCTCGATACCCAATCCAGAAAAAACATCAGGAAGTAAACCAAATTTCAAAAACAGATCAGTAAGCCAATGGAGAAGAGTGAGGCAAACAAAGAACGAAACCTTAAAGAAGATACACTACATTCCACAACTGAATCAAATAATCGACCCCCAATAAACCCAGCAATTTGGCAATCCATAAACAAAGTACAGACACACAACACAGAGGAAATTGAGAGAGGAACCAACAGAGAGTCACAGCCACACAAACATTGACATACACAAGAGAAAACACTTCCAAACAAACAAAAATTTTCGCTGCAAATACAAAAGAACTGCTAACTATTCGTTTGAAGCCACCCAGGCCATCCCTCGTGTATTTCAAAAAAGCTGTTATCCGTTAATGGAGCGGCACAATGTTTATAACAAAAAAAAAATCTTGAGATTCTTTTCTTGAAATCCCTCGTGTATTTCAAAGACGCTGTTATCCGTTAATGCAGCGGATCAACGTTTATAACAAAAAAAAATCTTGAGATTCTTTTCTTGAAATTCTCGTGCGCACCTTGGTAAAAGATCTTTTTCGAGAAATTCTTTCACATACATCCACGTCGTTGCAAATTTGGAATGTTCACACAAATTTGGAATGTGCTTGAATTTGAATTTAAGGTGGAATCTTTGAGGAGTGGAATTTAAGGTGGAACCTTTGAGGAAGCTCATTCAAATGAATGTTGCTTGGATGAGTGTTATCACAACAAGCCACATCAACACACAAATCCTAAATTAATTTGGACTCGTGGCCTATTTCGTTTTAGAAATATTTCAGGATAATCTTTGATATGGACAAACTCAATGTTTCTAGGAGTATTCTAATGTCTGTTTCGTGTTGCTTGGGATTTTTTCCTATGAATTTTTTTAATCTTAACTTTATATTGAGGGTTTTGCACTGATTGATTAATCTCCTCTTCATGTGTAGGTTCGTTAGGTACAATTCTGGGCCAAAAGACTTACCCTCGAGGGCTTCACCTCCCTTTTATCATGAAATTACTATTTTAGTTCTATATGAAAGATAGTTATACCCTTGGTCATGCTTCTATGTAAGTGAACACTAGTAGGTCCAAGGGTTTCAATGCTATTATTATTTGAAAGTGCACGAAAAGCCCCTTTTTGATTGTATGTGTTTACCCTTCATTGCCACCTTTATTCTGATAGGGAGAAGACAAAGAGGTTGTCTCTAATCCAATCCAACTTCTTAGATCTGCCCTCCTTTTCTCGATACTGACGGATTAGGATTGATTAGTCTGAAATAGTGCTTCAAATGTGCATTATAAGTTCCTATTCTCCTACTAAGAGGCAACCTTGGATTTAGCCCATTACCTAAACTAACTACCATAAGATGTTAGATGAGGAAATCTTTCTTTTCGAAAAGTTGTTGCTCTCACATTTTGGCATTTCCAATGATCGGTTCTAAGGAAGGCCAAACCATACTACTTAGGATGCGAGCATAGAAATCTAGGGAAGGGCCCTCAACTGAATCACTATGAATAGTGGACCTAAAAGAGGATAAGGTTTTCATTTTCATAATTATATGATGTTGTATATTCCCTTTATCGACTCGTTGTGAACAGTGGGTATTCAATAGGTACTATGTTTCCTTGACATCATCCCTTTCTTGTGGAAGCTTAGGTTTATTAGTTGTAGGTTGCCCATGCCAGTAGTACAGCTTCAGTTTATTTTAACTCGCATGTAGTGTTAGTTTAGTGTCTCCTTGATATAATCCCTTCTTTATAGTTCTTTGTGTTATATGATCTAGAAGTGCCTTATGTGTTGTATTTATCATGTTAGACACAATAATGGATGGTTAATGATGTTCATAATAGGGAAAAACATAATGGATAGTCAATAAGGTTAACGAACATGCATGATTTGATAATCACCATGATAAGTTATGTTCATCCTTACACATGGGGGTTAGGCTCTATTTCTATGTGAAATTTTTATTAATAACTCATGGAAACATCTTTGTTGCACTATTAACTTACGCATGAGGGAGATTCACTAGTATTAGTATTTATAGATTTGTCCAATTAATCAGTTATCACAAGTTCAAAAGCATGTAGAAAGAATTACAAAATCCCTTTATCAATATTGATTTCTCTGCCTAGTTGATGAGTTGTGACAAGTACAAAAGAAAGTAAGAATAATTACAAAACCCTCTATCAACCACCTATCCTCTCTATTTTTTTGAGGTCGTACACAAATGGTGGAATTCTCAGGTGAAAAAGAGGATTTAAACTATGCAACCTCACTTGGAAAATCTTTTTCTCGGTGTTATGTAAAATGAAATACCCAGACTTCAAAGTAGAAATCATTAACAGGATAACATATATGACAATGATAATATACACAGACAAGAGTTACATATCTTTGCCCATCTTTCATTTTAGAAAATTCCATTATCTACCCTTTAAAAAAGGCTAATTTGATAATAAAGTAACTCACTTTAACCTCATCCAATGAGCTAGATGCAAAGATAATGAGCCAATCATTAGCTTATTGCATGGTGTTTAGTATTTTCCATTACAGTAAATATGTAGAAACTTCAATTAGTTTGAAACTAGGTGACTCACTCCCTAAATCTTGTAGATGAACACCTTTCAAAATTAATCTTAAATTACAAAGTGACTTTAGTTTTGTGACCATATATGCTTGTAACCAACTCTCGGCATTTTTCACAATCATTCCAATGTTCTTGAGATCTCTTTCTAGAGTTGTCCTCTTAAATCACATAATTAAAGACAAAGGTGTAGCATTTCCCGCTGATCATATATTCATTTAGGGCATAATGGAATCTCTTTATTTTTCCATATAGGTCTCCATAAATTTGATTGTCGGGTAAGTTTGGTCTATAGACTATCCTCCTAACATTCACATCCATCCCATTACTCCAAATATTTGTGAGAAATCAATTTGTTGCTCACTCCACTTAAACAATTCATTCACAGTTTGTTCGCTAAATGCATCCTGATTGGTAGAAACCCTCGCAATAGGTATGATGAGTCTACAAAATTATTCACCCATATTTCTTATCTCTCACACCTTCAACCTAGATTTGACTAGTAGAGATTCCAAGCCATCCTGAAGGTATTCCCAAAGGTTTTATTCAGTCATCGATAGTACCTCATTGGGACATATTCTAGGACTTACAATTACTAAACATATATGATATTTAAGTTTGATGTTGTACTGAAACATATCTTAGATTTAATTTTGAAGTTGTACTGTGAATCCTCGAGCATCAAGGTTTTATTGAAAAACCACTAAAATGTATTGATGAAATATTTCCAAATTAGACATTAAGTAATTAGGTCACACCCTTTACTATGACCCAATAACAATGAAGCTCATTTTACAAGTGCCATGATTAGCATTATTCTCTGTCTTACACGAATAATGCCACAAATCATGACAGTAGACCTAGTAATGATGAATCTGAAAAATACAAAATAATGCTTTTACCACCCAATAGCTTGGCTTGACAAACTCAAAGTAAAACATTGGAGGTACTCCATTATTGTTGTTACTCTTTTATTTTGATATTCATATATGAGCTTGCACTAGCTTGACATGGTTTAACTTGTGCTTATAAGTTTAGTCTTAAAGCTTGCAATTTCCAATTTGGATGTGATCCTTTATTAGAGTCATAATACCTGGTCTCCAATTCGAATAACTTGAATCTGATTGACCAAATATACATTCTTATTTGTGTCCCTGATTCTATCACTTCAATCACATTAACTAAACTATAGGGATATATAAATAATCCATAACCAACCCTAACTTGTGAATTTTTATTAATATCATATTCTTAGTCCCACACATATAAGTAAACAATTGTATAAAACAATCTTGGTTAACTATTTTCTTAACAAATATTCAAATATATCAATTTTGACCCTTGGAAATGATAGTTGGGGAGGGTATCAATAATGTACTCAAAAAATAAGAAGTTAGAATCATGGATTGATTCTTTGATGTGCATTACCACTTTCACCAAATATTAAAGTCTTAACATAATGAATTGACATCATGGCAAACATAGTGGTCAAGTTTGTGCATGTCTTCAAAAATATCAGCCCCTTTTCAACTTATACACTTGAAATTCTATTTCCAATATAATCATTTGTTGATCTTTATTATATTAATTGGCTTCTAAAGTCTTCATGCAAGAGCAACACGCTTATAAGAAGTGTGTAAGAAGTCTAGGTTATGATTTCAATGCAAAGGGAAAATCATCATTAGTTTATTGTACTACACCGTACAATTAGTATTTCTAACATTTATGTATCAAATTCCCTCAATTCTTCATTTTGTGAATCTTGCAGAGTGCCCAATGAAGTGTCCACCTCCCAAACAAATGCATGGATATCATTTAACTTGGCCAGAACTAGTAGAGTGAAAGAGCAATGATCAGGTTCAAGTTGTTCTTCCATTTTCTCATCACAAATATTTCTTCCTTCCAATTTAGCTAGTATAGTAATTAGATCTTGAAGACCCTCCCTGTTACTCTACAAATGTTCCTCTTAGATTTTAACTACAAAATTAGAATATTAAAGCTCCAGTATCAAAGAATCCATTTCTCAAACTTGCTTCTTCATGGGAATCAATTAGAATTTTATTTTCTTTGAGAATCCACTTTAAGGAATGATCTGCTTCCTTTAAAGCATCATAGCCTACCTCTATCTAAGATTCCAACTGTTGAATTGAAGATTTTGTTAACCTCAAATGTGCCTCCAACTTCAAAATATTAACTTTGTGATCCTTTGCCTGATCTGACGATTTATTTTCAAGGCAGTAAAGAGCTTATTTATTTCTTATTCACCTTTCAACAAGGATGTAGGCTCGCCAAAATGTGTAGAAACTTGTTCTAAATATGTTCTTAAATCTGGTGATGAAACAACATGTTTTTGTAAATAAATAACTACCACTGTCTTCTGAGCATCAATTCTCTATTTCTGAGCAAGGTAAACCTTCTATGTCAAATCACATACCTCAATTTTTGTAATTGACTCAATATCCATAGCTTTCTTTAAGACTAAAGGTGAATTTGTTTTACTCCATCAATTGACATAATTCATCCCAATGCCATACACTTGGGATAAAAAACTTTATTAACATCCTCTAACTCTCATCTACCTCAGTATACTTTTGAAAAGTAGGCTTGATTAGAAACAAGTGCTTGATCTCATGCTTAATGAACAGGTCGAACTCTATAGCTTCCATGAAAGCCTTCTATGTGATCCTTCTATTGCTAATATTATCCAAACGGTCTTGCCTGGTTCGGGAGGCTGGCTTTAAGATTCTGAGAGATAATTGATAACAAATCGTTATGAAATGGAATTAGCTCTTGCATGAGAGCAAAGATTAACCTAATAAACACTAAAATGACATTAAATAAAATTGAATTGGATCCATAACAATTTTGAGAGACAATTGATCTCTATCAACCCAAAAAACTGTTAAACAACTCAAATCACCTGCCCTACCCTTATCTTCACAGCTGCCTCCTCCTCTCTCACTATCCCAGACTAGACCCTAAGATAAGCTTGACCCAGACATCGACACAGACAGACCCTAAACTCAAGACCCCAAACTCAAACCACACCGACACAAGGAGGGAGATATAGGTATATATATATATATATTCCGAACTCATTCTCGCCTCTACTTGCTCTGGAATTGATAGGTTCATTATGTTTTGGTCTTTTTAAATTTCAATTCTCGCGCTTTTCTCTTTTTTGGAAAAGGATGGGTTGATGATTTTTCTTTTTTTAAATTTCTATTCTTGTGCTTTCTATTTTTGAAAAAGATGTCACGTAAATGTTTTTTGATGCCAGTTTATGCTTTTTCCGTCACTGATGCTTTTGTTGACGGGTTCATGCTTTTTCTGTCCAATGCGCTCATGCTTTTGTTACCATGTTTTTTTCGAAGGGAAATATCAAACGCACATCTTGCCCATAGGGCTTCCATTTATGTTTTGCTTTTATTTATTTATTTATTTGCAATTTATAATTTAGTGTTCATTTAATTTTTATTTTAAAATTTTATTTACTTTTGTAGATGTTTGTAGTAGGGTGTTGAAAAGCTTTGAGATCCAAGAGTTTGATGGATATATTATGTTATTTATTTTTTATTTTATTTAATAGTTGTTATATGAAATTTATTGAATATTAATATTATTTTTTATTTAAAATTGCAAAGTAATATGTATTTAGGGTAAGTGTCTTAACAAATTTGCAAAACTCTTCTTAATAAGTTTTAAAAAGGGAAAGTAGAAAATTTTGTGTGTATGAATATTTACAATGAGGGGCGTCCTTCTTGATATATAAGAATATAGGAATTAGTGTAGCCATATAAATGAAATGGCTAGCAAACTCAAATGAACATCAAAACACTCACCTCATGATATATTTCACATAGCCAAGCCAAAAAAAAAATCATGAACATCTCAAAACTCATAATTAAATTTGTATTAAAACTCATAATTAATTTGTTTTGCATAAAAATTTTCTATTTATTACTGGAGTAAGATTTTTGTCCATTTTACTTTTCTAGGAAATAAACTTATTAAGGGCTTTTAGAAATGTAACTGAATATTGTTTATCAATCCTAATGTAGTTGGATTTGAGATCTAACCACATATGAGGGGCTTGGGTGGAAGTGAATTTTTTAAACCAATTTGTGTAAACTCAACCCTAATGTAGTTGGTTTGAGATCTAACAATGTATGAGGGGCTTGCTAGATGGGAATCTTTTAAACCAATTTATGTCAATAGCAAGTCACATATATATTTCTATGAATTATTATTTAGTATTTACATTTTCTACTCTTCCATTGTTATAGTTAGCCCAGTGAAAAACAATTTTTTGTGCTTAATTTCCTAACAAAATGTAGCATTGTAGAAGACTTGAACATTTTTTAGCAGGCGAGCTTTCCGTCTTTTGCCTGGCTACTATTGTCAACATCCCATTTTGATATGGCTTCTTGAAACTTATGTTTTTTTTCATACCCACATTTTAATTTGATCTTAGGTATGTTCTTAATAATTTTATCAAAGTATCCATTTCACCATGAACATTACGCATGCTTAAATTAAAATCCTATTGAATTAACTTGATTGCATGTTCCTATTTAATATTCATGCAAACTAGTGTGGTACTCAATGGTCATTCTAGGCGTTGATGTTCAACCTTTAAACCTAGTATTCAAAATGCAGTTTATTTATAGTTCTACGGATAAAGAAGGAAATGGTATCTCTTAGTTTTCTGAATTGTTTCATTGCCATATTGTTCGACTACATCATACCAACATATCTATCTATCTATCTATCTATATATATATATATCTATATATATATATATATATATAGACTATATCATACAAATTTTTTTTTTAGGTTAGGTTTGTTTTGTATCTTTAGTTGGTAACAAGTAGATATTTGTGAAGACATTTTCTAGAAATAGTTAGGGAATTAATTAATTCACTCGAAATACTATAACTCTAAATGTAGAAAGTTATAACATTATTGACTATGTGAAAGTCAAGATTCAACAGTAAAATTTGTTAAAAAGCAATTGCAATGTGGATGGGATTTAATTGATCAAATAAACAAAATAATTTTATGCCTTATTTTCTACCTCATCTTACAAGTGGGATACAAAGATTTATTGAGATTTGGAGTAGCAAAACCATTATTTTGAGTTGGAGAGCTCGTACACCATTGATAATATGAGGGAAAATATTTGACACAACGGTATACATCTTTCTTGGTGATGTTTAATCTTCCTAGCAAGCAAGTATAAAATGGTTGTTGCTTAGGTTATTATAACGTCTAAAATGAATCAACTCTTCACTTGGTTTTGTGTCTAAGAGATAAAATCCATATCATGGTCAAAACTACAAGTAGGAAGAAAGTTACTCTTGAGGTTGAGAGGTTAGATACCTTTAACAAAGTTGAGGCCAAAGTTCAATACAAGGAAACATTTTCTTGAGATTGTAAAATATCGATATTTGTTAGAAAGAAGTGAGAAGATGATAGCATTGTGGTCAATTATAACATTTATAAGAATCTATACTACTTCTTTGCCTTAATCTTCAAGGGTTAAGAGGGGAAACAATATTTAATTTATTGCATTCTCTTGTGAAGACATCAATCCTTTGTAAGCACCAACTTATAGTAATTGTTGGCTCCAACATGAACTCAACCATCACTACACTAGAAAATGGACTTCAAATCAGGCCTGAGCTAGATATTCAAAGACATAACTCATCCCTAAAACATGGCCTTCAAACATCAAAGCATGTCCTCTGAAACTCGTCCTTCAAACCACATAACTCATCCCCTTAAACTCAGATTTTGAAAAGAAAGTATTCATCCTTGAAAAAGATAAATAAAACATACAAAATATCTTCCCCAAGCAAAAAGACAAGAAGCGTTCAAATATGTGCCAAAAACCTTCCATAGAGAACTAATTCAACACAGATGCACTTCACTTCTTCTTAGTTCATGAGGTATGAACCTCAGACCTTCTCCCTGGATCTACTAAAACTAGAACCAAATTATTGAGTCGAGTGGTTAGAGAAGCTCATTTTCACACCTATTTATTTGTGTTTGGATTTTGGGTTAGGGTTGACTTGTCCACTAGTTGGGATGACTTGCTCAGTTGGCATAACATATAGTGAGTATTAAAAAATTCATTTATCCTCAACTTTGAGAATTTATAAAGAATGCCATATATGATTGGAACGGTCTTGGAAACAACTTTCTAACCATATATCTTATGCTCCCATTTGAGCTGGGTATTTGGAGAAAATTAACCTTCAAAGGTAGAGTACATAATCAGTTGGGTCATATTAAAAAAATATTTGATATCTCCTCATTCCTATAGAATTAGAGGGAGTTCCATATAACGTTGGAAAAGTATCATAATATCTTATTTGACTATATAATTTACTCTTTCATTTGGACAACCTTTGACATCAACAACAACCATTTTCAACACTCACCACTTCTAAGTTAAGAAAATTAAGAATCTTCTATTCTACATGTGTTGTGATGTCCATATGAGCGAGCGAGTAATAGGTCTAGTTTTATGGTGATTGGTTTGCAAATACCCATTAGATGAAATTTCAAATGTCAGTGGAACAAGATGATCCATGTTCATTTTCTAATTTTCTCTCTTCCATTTGGTTACTGCCATTTGAAGGGGATTAAATTTGTTATAATTCTCGACCCCATTACAAGCAACTTGTCTACCATAACACTAATACCAATATTCTCATCATGATTTCTCCTTGCTTTCCTCCATCCCAAGTTACCAAACCTTATATTCACTACGATGTTCATATCATCTAACCTCATATCGAACTCTTGGATTCCATGCTAAAGAAAAGCAAAATCCTCTGCCATATGTGCATTGTAACCTGAAGGTATAATTCAGTGGAGGAAACCAACACATTGATCTGAAGAAAAGAAGAAAATAAGCATGATGGGAGAGATATTGGCCTCTAAAGGTTGGGAGAAGCAACTATGGTGATCTAAAGCATTTAATATTAAAATGAAACATGGGCTTATAGTGTAAGACCTCAAAATAAAACAGTCATGTCCAGTGATTCCCAACAATGTAAGGCCCACCACCCTTGTTGCTATGCTACCTCTTGATGCCATTGATCCTACTCCAAAATTGTACATCGCTTGGGTTTAAGTTCATTTGTGAGCAATTGCTAGTGGTGGTGCTAAGCTATTTTTCCTCCTCTTTTTCGCTCCACGCATCCTTGGCTACCACCCTTGAATGTTAATCAGGTGCTCAATATTTAGCTCAAAACCTCAATGATCGCACCCATCTCAGAAAAAGGATCTGAATGCAACTCGTTTCACTGAAAATCGAGTTCGTATGAGGAAGATGTCACGTTCCATCCACTTTTCCAAACAGAAGAAATTTTTAAAAAAATTGCACAGTCAATAGTCTGTACTGCTGATGTGGCAAGTGACTGTGCAAGGTCAACATTGGTCAACAATCCAATTAGGCCTCGAAAAGTGTCATATTTTTGTTAGTTATCAAATATGGTGACGTGGCATGATTTGCTTGGTTAATGGGGGACGAATGAGGAGGGGACAAGTGGCAAGCCTAGAGGTTGCCACGTCTCCCTCCCAAAAGGTCAGCTCAGTGCGCAGTGGAACAAATTTTGTGGCAAGCTGGGTGGTCGAACATGGGACCTGTACTAAACAACCGCAACACATTTCCATTACACCACCACATTACAAGTTAACCGTTATGTTTACCGCACCTATTTCAAGTTTAATGTAATGCAAGTTGGGGGTTAGGAGGGCCAACCCTCCCATGTGAACGCTCCATTAGTGGTTACGGTCATATGTATTCAACAGTCACCATAAATTGTGCCACATAAACCATGACCATTAGCATTATTCCATTGCATGTGCCCGCCTCCACCAACACCACCGAAGTTAACGGTTATTAAAAATGTGGTTTGCGTTAATCACGTTTAGTGGTTAATTAAGTGCGTTTTAAAATTAATTAACTCTAGTTTAACTTGGCAGAAATTATGGCAGACCTCCAGAATTGGTGTTAACTCCAGTTTTAGTGGAGTCAATTGGAGTTCCTCCAGTTTTAGAGGATTTTTCCTAGGGTAAGCTTTTCTGACCACAACTGGAGCAAAATTTGAACAAATTGAGCTAAAAAAAAGGTGTTCCTAGCTAATTTGAGCATCCTGAACACATTGAATAAGGTTTAAGGAGCAGTATAGCTTTGTAAACTACATTTTTTTTACCACATTGAGCTAATACAGAGGCCCAGACCATGGACGCTAGACCATTGGTCTGTAGCCCAGGACGGGTGAAATCCTTCATCGAAACACTGTGTTAAGAGTTCATGTTGATGGTTTGCTGTACTTTTCATTAATTTTTTTCAACACTTGTTTTTAATTCTATTTTTCTCATGTATTTCACCTAAAACTTGATAAAATTTACATGTTTCTAATCATGAACAACATAAGAGAAACACGCACAAGAAGCAATTGAAAAGCATTTGCTTGTAAATCTGAAATTGAAATTAGCACAACAAAAAAAACATTCAACAACATATCAAGTAGCTCAACAAGTTGAGTTTAGAGAGTGGGAGAATGTGAAAAACTATCAACTTCCAATTTGAAAATGCAATCATTGAAATCATATTGAACTAAGTGGAATATTCAAAAATCATGAGAACTTAGTCAGTTACAACTACCTCACATGGAAATGGTTGTAGATGAATGACTTACTTAATGTATTTGAATCCCAAAAGACGATATCTAATATAATGCACTGCAAAAACCCCTCAATACTTAAATAGTTCAATACTCTAAATTAATAATTTTGAAAGACTTTGGATTCATGTAGAATGTCTTTATAGGATAAGAAACAACAATATATTGGTAGGTCAATAGAAAATTTATGACATAAGAAAGTTGAAACACTACCCACAATATAATTTTCCAACTGCAACAATTTTTTTAACCATGGTAGTATACCTTCTCTATAAATAATTTAAACTCAAGATGACGTACCTGCTGAGAATTTTTAGTAACATTAATTGGAAAATATTTTTTACATTGAAATGAATCCACTAGACTTTGCAGCGACCAATCATTTACATGTGTCC
>APFE031406960.1:20712-37523 GCA_000404065.3 Pinus taeda
GGGAGTGGGTGAGGGAGGGATAGGAGGGCAGACTGAGAGGGAGAGAGAGGGAAGGGTATAGAGGGAGAGAGGGGAGCGAAGAGAGATATATGGGGGGAGAGTGACATAAATATAGAAGGGAGGTGGGGAAAGAGAGAGAGGGGGGTGACACTAGGGAGAGAGGGGATGGGGGGGACGTGGGGGAAAGTGGGGGAGGAGTGGGGAAGAGTGGGGGAGAGGATTGAAGGGGAGGCAGAGTGGGAGTGGGAGTGGGGGAGGGAGACTGAGAAAGAGAGTGTGAGGGAGGGGGATAGAGGGTGAGAGGGGGAACAGAGAGAGAGAGTGGGGGAAGTGAGAGAAGGTGGGTGAGAGAGAGAGAGGGATGAGTGGGGGAGTTGGAGACGGAGGGGGGGGAAGTGAGAGAGGGAGGGAAGGAGGGAGGGGGAGCAGGGGAGGGAGGGAGATAGGGAGATGGAGGGGTAGCAAAGAGAAGGGCTGGGAGAGGGGGGAGGAAAGGGGCATGTAGGGGAGAGGGGGGTAGGTGGAGAGGGGGGAGGGTAGCTGAGAGGAGAGGTAAGGGGAGAGAGGGAGAAGGAGTCGTAAAGAACAAAGTGGGGGAGGGATGGAGAGAGACAAGGGGGGGAGAGAGACAGAGAGAGAGAGAGCGAGAGAGAGATAGAGATCGAGAGAGAGAGAGGGTGAGAGAAAAAGATGGGGAGGGGGAGGAGGGAGGAAGAGAGGGAGAGACAGAGGGTAGGAGAGGGAGAGCCAGAATTGGTGAGGTGGGGGAGAGGGAGAGAGAGACAGAGTAGTGGAGGAGGGGGGAGTAGAGGTGGTGAAAAAGAGTGTAACTACTTTTGGTATTTTTCAATGTAATTTTGATCTTTCCATTTGTCAAGAAAAATAATTATTATTTTTATAAATAATATGAATGAGTTTCTTACTTCTTCAATAGTGATGGAAAGTCATAGAGTAAAAATCATATTGAAGAGCTCTACTTGAGAATCTATGTAATTAAAATGGGTCAACCAAGAGTCTAGCAACCTTCTAGGACAAACGTCATCATTCAAAGAAGAAGTCTGCAAGAAAAGTTATGAAAAGAACATCATGTTGGTTTGCATAATAAAAATTATTAAATTATTAAAAGATGACATGTCAGTTCACTTGGATAAGTCAGCTCAAATGGAGTCATAACTGCTGTATATACCCAACCGATGTATCCACAAAAACATAGGACAAATCTCAGATACCTCTGAAGTTTTCATAGGTGTTCAGGACTTGTGATGGTACAGTAAGAAAAAAAATCTCAGATAGCTAGGTGAAGAAAATATCTTGGACTTGTCTGAGATATCTCATAGGATCTCACAAATGATGATAGAGACTCCTCCTTGAAGGTGCAATCTCGATGAAGGAGAATATTTCGTTGAAGTAAACCATAATGGCATAAACCATCTCGGCTTAAACCTGATTTGAGGATACTTTGTCTCAAGGGTGCAATAATATGATCTCAATGAAGACACAATCATACGACTATAATCTTAGTTAAAGGTGTAACTATAAGACAATTATGATCTCGGTGAAATTAAGGACAAAGATCAGTCATATGTGTGGAAACCTCATTGAAGATTTCGATAAAAGAGCAATCCTGAAGTATCTATTCTGATGATCTCAATAGTAACATAGGAAGAGGATTGGTGTCTTGGTCTTCGAGTGGCATAGCGGGTCAAGTATAATGGTGTTGGTGTTCATCAATTAGAATCTCTATAAGAAGAATTATGTGCGAGAGGTTTTGGCCCTGCCAGAATGCCAACTTCTTGTGTTCTTGTTTCTTTGTTTTGGTAGAAGTTTGATGAAGTAAACACATACACTCATAATAAGAAGAAGGTCAAGATAAGATAAATAGTAAAATAATTTCATAAATTGTTATGAATTATAGAAGAATCTATCTAATGCTAACTGCCCTAGATTCTTAGGAAACGATTACTTTATCATGAGCATATTTTTTTAAAAAACCTTATAACCAATGCGCATCCATCATGTTGCATCCTTCTTAGGCACAAATATAAGGGGTGAACCACATGGTGAGGTACTTGGTCGAGAAACACCATGTTCCAAGAGTTGTTACAACCGTTCTTCACCTTGTTTGTCTCTACAAAATTCCACTTGTTCAACCCAATGTTTGGCATTGGACAGTCTAAAAATACCTGGATTTTGTGCTCCACTTTGTCGAATTTTCATGATTCCTATAATAATGGCTTTCCAATGATTCATTAACTAGATCATATTATATCACATTCATCATTAAGAAATTATACATATGAAATATCAACAATAAAAAAATAATGAGAGTAGGATCATGAAGAGACAACCAAATAAAAAAGAAACAAATTTTTACCATGGGAAAACCCTAACTAGGGAAAAACTAGCCACCTTTTCTTAGAAAAAATGTTCAATTCAAAAAGAGATACTAATATGATCTTTCAAGTCAGAATAAATTAGAACTAACTAGTAATCAAACCCAGGTCATGAAGGAAAATCCTCTTACCACTGCTACTCCCTCTCTCACGTGAGTCCTCTCACTCCCGTCAGAGACAAGTCATATGGTAAAGAGGTCTACCAGGAGATTTGATATCCATATAACCAAAAATATTGTGTCTGGGGTCTGTACAAAACCTTATTTACTTTGTAAACATGATATTCCCTCTCATGTACCTCAAATCCCTGACGTAGCTCTATGTGCACTTCTTCTTCCTCAAATACTCCACTGGGGAAGGAGTTCTCCACATCCACTTGATGTAATTTTGAAAAAATAATAGAAGCACGAAAAATAATAGTTGTAACATAAGTGTACCTGGAAATAGGAGTCTCCACATAGTCCTCTCCCTCTTTCTCGGATAATCCTCATGAATATTTATTTGTACTTCTCTTTGCTTCCATCTTCCACATACTTCATCTTGAGATTCACTTGGAAGTCACCAATGACATGTCTTCGACAAAATTTCCTCCATCATAGAATTCCTTAAATTTGCTGGCCTACGTGCTCCCTCTGATATAGGAGCTCTTTTGGTCATCAGGTATGATTAGTACAGTTTCTCTCTTGAACACAAATTATTGATCCTAGAAGAACCGTCTTGTCATAAATTTTTCCTCGTTCTTCAAGTGCTTCCATTTGTTGCTAGAGCCTTTGTTGCTAGAGCCTTGTCAACCTTCATGATATAGCTTTGATCCTCACTAGGAGGCCCTGGAAGAAAAATTATAACCCAACAAAAGAAGAAAAGGTAAGAGGCTAACTAATTGTAAAACAATAATAATCAAGGAATAAATATACAAGTACTTACCTTTTCAAAGAATTGTCAACTCCCTCTTGATATTTTCCTCCTTGCAGGAGTCATTGAAATCCATCTGCGAACTCATCATCCTCATTAACAACATGTTTCTTTTCTTCCCTTCGTTGCATGAGCTAGGTTTTTTTCAATCCTAGCCTTCAAGCCTTTTGATGGAAAAAAATGACTGAAATCAACAATGGGGAGATCACCCAGTCATGCTCCTAACAATGCCTTTATCCTTTTGAAATGGTGATTCTAACTAGTTCAAATGGGTCAAATTACCCTCTCTCTCTCCCTTTTCTTGGTGTTTCTAATAACTTATCAACAAGAAAATTCAATAAAACTTACCCTCTTGTAACATTCTTGCAATGAAGCAGTTCTTAAGCTGACATAAGGGCTCAACTAATCCACCGATGTAGTTTCTCCTACATAAGGAAACTTATAAAAGATGAGAACTAAATCTAAATGCAAACACAATATAATCTATTATGAAAGCATTCAAAAGGATAGATTAAATCTAACTCGATTAAATGAAGGATTAGTCCTCCTCCCAATCTAGAGAAAAAATATTGAACTTTCGACCAACTTGAATTTAGAATAAAAATGAAGACAATAAGCCAAGGAGATAGCTCCAGTACTTGCTACTAATTTGAACAAATATACACATTCAACTATAGATAAGTAGTTATCTTGCTACTCATACCTTTAAATTCAAATAAAATGAATTCAAAATAAGTGGTATAATTGCATTAAAGAAATAGTTCTCATAATACAATGATGATCAAACCAAAGATAAACTTGTCATCAATCTACAAAATAGTTATCAATGATAACATGCCTATCTATTCAAATTCATTGCCCTCCCCTCTCCCCCCTTCTCTCTCCCACACCTTCTCCCCCACCTTCTCTCTCTCTCTTTCTCCCCACTCTCCTCCCTCTCTCTCCCCCGTCCCAACACCTCTCTCTCTCCTCCGCTATTGCCCCTCTCTCCCCCGTCCCCCCTTTCTTTCCCACTCCCCTCTCGATCCCCCATCCTTCCCTTCCCCTACCTCTCTCTCCCTCTCTCCCCTGTCTCTCCCTCCCTCTCCCATCTCCTCCTTTTCCCCTCCCCCTCTCTCCCTCGTCCTCCCCTCCTCTCCCTCCCTCCCTACCTCTCTCTCCTACTCTCACTCCCATTCCCACTCTTCCTCCCTCTATCCCTCTATCTTCCCTCCCTCCTCCACTTTCTTCTTTACCACTCCCTCACCCTCCCCCTCTCTCCCACTCTCTCCTTCCCCCGCTCTCTACTTCACCATTTCCTTTCACTCACTCTCTACCTCTATTCGTCTTTCCCTCCCTCAGTCCCTTTTCCTATACCTCCACTCTCTCTCTACCTTTCTCCCTTTCAATTTTAAAAGACCAAAATACATATATTTTATATTGAAAACAATACAATAAAATATCTTCACAATATTGCTTCTCCTAAAAATCAAAATATCATTTAAATATGTAATAATAAATATTATTTAAAACTAAATTAAATCACATTACATTGAACAAACAAATAAATTAATTATGAGAGAAAAAAAACATTATATTAAAAATAACCAATAAATAGTTTTGCTCTATTTATTAACTATTTATTTCATTTATTTATTGTAATCTTTCTTTGTCTTACAAAATAGAAGATAAATAAATTTTTAGCAATGAAAGTAGAGGTATGTATAAAACATACCTGTAATATTTACCTTCCAAAATTAAATGTTAATGACATAGTCCAACGTCTCCTATGGAGCTCCTTCACAATCTTTCAAACAAACAAAAGAAACTCAATAAAGCAACAATAAATAAGGCTTTAAATTGGATGGCGTGACCTTGATTTATAATTGTTGTACAAACCAACGGACAGAACCACCACGGTCGATGCTATCAGCACCCCACGCTTAGAAAACGTTGAACTACGCGATGCAGGAAAGAGAATTTGCTTCAGATCTGGAAATTCGTTGGTTTGGCAAGTTGAACAATCCTTCCTCCCCAACAACATGATTCTGGCGGTAGTTCCGATTTGAAATTCATTGGTTCCGGCGTCCTCTTATTTTTCTTTTCCCTGGCGGTAGTCCCGATTTCGGTCCTCATCTTCTTGCAACTCCACGATAAAGAAATAGTGCACAACATGTGGGAAGTACATCAACCAAGCCAACATATCGGCTCATCTCGCATGGAGAAGCAAATCTAAACAGTTAAAAACAGAGACCCAAAACAAAACAGTTAAAAAAAAATTACCATTATCTAAACAGTCAAAAGCAAAATCCCCAAAAAAATAAAACCCAAAACCGACGAAAAAACTACAAGCAAAAAGATGATGGACATTGCTGAAGAATCACAAAAGAAAGAAAAAGCAGAAATGAAAAAAGAAAAATCAACCAGGTGCAATGCTAAATCAACCCACTACCCAAGATGCTCTGCCCTGTAGCTACACTTAGTTTATGTCTTGCTTTGTATCGACATTCTGCTCTGCTACACGTGAAAGGTATCACCGGTAAACAAAGCTGAAGAACATAAGAACACATGTACTTTCATCAATAGAGGTAATAGTTATATATATTTAGAATGAATAGAGGTAATCGTTATATACACCATTAATGAACCGAGGGTGTTTACAGAAATGGAATATGACGGCCTCCTTTTTCGAAATTCCATCACGTGTTCTCTCGTTGGTTCTTCAAACAAGGGTTAGAATATTGGAGGGTCAAATTTCCCTAGCTCGCACCTTCTACTGGTCCAAGGGTTGAGGATTCCTGCACTATGCCAATTCGCTTCGTTTTGCAGAGTATCGAGGACATACCACAATTTATGATGGGGACCACCTGATTAGGCTCTGGACCCATAACTCCAGAACATCGATTCCATGCTCGATCACCTCGACAAAATGAACCACCATGCTCCCACTCCATGTCATCCTGCTCTGCGTCCTACAATTTACAAAAATTTCCATGGATCCCTTGAAAATGCCTTGAGTGTTTAAAGGATGGCGAGGATTTTATATAGTCCCCTCACATTTAGTGGCACCCACGGTATGTATGGGTCTGCATTCTCCCTCTCGATGCCAAGTGGTTAAGCAGTAACTCCCACGTAGATGTGCACCAGCCAGGTTTTCTGCCAGCTCTCTCGATCGTAAGTTCAATCCTTATTTACTTATTTCTACTGTTCACAACGACTATGCCTTTTTCAATTCACATGATAGCCGTTTTATGCAGCTGCCACTGATTTCAAATTTGTTAAAGTAGGTTAACATTTATTTCACGTTAACATCCAAATTAGAAAAAAAGTAGGTTAACATTTATTTCACGTTAACATCCAAATTAGAAACTTTACTTTTATATATAGTAAGAAGGCATTAATCAAAATAAAAAGAGAAATTATTTTCCAATTACAAATATGGTAGAATTTATTAAAATAGATTTAATATTTAAAATAGTCAAACTTATTAATCATTTTTTTTTTATATTAATAATTTAACTATACATTTGAGATTAACAATTTTGCAGGTTGGTTTTCAAAAATTAACAATGTATGGTTAATCAAAATGTAGATATTTTTATGCGATAATCAAAAGATTTCTCTAATATAGTTTTGCATGCTTACTTCAATTAATACATTCTCAATGCTTTAAATGAAAAAATATTACCCGTTATCTCAACTATAACATCGCTAATTTATCATACAATCATTTTCGATGATAACAATGATTATGTAACAAAAAACTAAGTAAAGATGAAGATATTTCCATGAGGCATACCAAAGGGAATTCTTAACATGTAGAGCAACTACGTATTTAGATTGAAGGGAAATTCATTGATATTCGAGATTTTTCCAGATGTAATTGAATAATAATAAAAGAATTGAAGAGGACTATTTGCAACTTACCATGGTTTATACTTGTGCCAAAGGCTACCATAAAGTATTCAAGGACCTATTCGAAGGCAAGAGATTTTCCTACAATTGGTGCAAACACAAGAAGAGTTCATCTACAAATTGTTGATTAGATGCAATTCTATCATACCCATGAAGTTTCATGCCCCTAGTCTTTTTTTAGGGTGCCATACCCTTAATACTTCAACTCAATACTTCTTCAATTAGAAAACAAAGTGTGGGATGATGGGCCCCCTTGTATGACTCTACAAGGTGGAATGAAGGTTGAGAGTGACCCATTTATGAATATCAAGAAGAAGCCATTGGAAATCAGTTCCCTTGTTCTACCTTTGAGGATGATATTACACTAAACATGCTCCATTTTGCTTAATCAAATCCTTCTACAATTCAAAAATATATTTGAATTCATCTTTATTGTATTCTCACAGATAATCTGGCGTGATTTATTTTTTTATAGAAGTGATATGTTGTGGTACATTTTCTCATTGGAGCTTCTTTCCACTATTTAGCTAAATTCTGCTAAACATATGGATTTTTTAGCTAAAACACTTCAAAATTAAATCGATCATTTTTGGGATTCATGTCTAATCTAGTTTCAAACTTATTGGTCAATGATTCAAGCCCATGATTCCAAGAAATTTATTGGCCCTATGATCATTAAATATTCTGAAAAGGAAATTCATCTATTTTAGAGCTTACGTGATGAAGGACCCCTCTTCTATTATCTTGGGTGTGAGTTTCATTGGATATTTCTAATTCAACTAAAATTTGGCTTCAATTACTGACTTAAAAAAACCACAAATCTACATCTGGTCATCTCATACCTATGATTTGAATAGAAAGTGGAATCCTCCCATGGTATCCATCCACGGTATCCACCTGTGCTCTTGTAACTCAAGAATCCAATGAGAATACTATAAATAAAAAGCCTCACTTGGTAAAATGGCAGATGGTTCCTTCACATTGTAGGGTAAATGATTTATCCATATAATAAATAATTATATTCTTTTCATATATTGTTAGGTATTCAGTGTGTGTATTTTTTATTCGAGGTTTTTCTAAGAATAGTTGCATGGCATCTTTATATTCTTTCTCTCCTACTCTCTTTCATTATTGATTGTTCCTAGATCATAGCCCCTATGATCTAGATATGTGGTATGAGAGCCAAGTTGATATAATAAATGTATGTCTAAGCCATTTCTATGAGATTCTAGCTATTATTTAGATGGAAGATTAAATTTTCTCCTTGGCGAGGGTTAGGCCTTTTATTTCCTCAAATCATTCACCATATGGATTTCATGAAATAACTAGCAAAGTCCAAAGGGATCGTGACCAGTGAATCCCTTAAGAAATCATCAGTAAGGGGAAAAGGATCAAACCCTATGGTTGTGGTCATCATTAAAAGGCTTGTAGGAAGCTCTATGATGGAGTAACATAATGATGAGATGCCCCAAACAAGAGATGTGGTGGAGGAATTATAGATTGGAAATGATGTTAATATTTATGTGCCCTTCGATAATGGAAAGAATGGATTACATAAGTTTTTTTGTAAGAACAAAACACTAGTCTAGGTTCTAGTCTGGTGGAGCCATGGCCTCATGGCCAAGCTACAAGCCTACATATTTCTTAATGATGGTTCTCCCAAGAAGCAATGGTACATGCTCAAAGACCTCAATAAACCTCACTATGTTGTTTCCTTTATTGATTCCATTGTGAAATACTACCTCACCAACCAAGAATCGAGAGATTATAGCCATGCATAAATTAAGGATGAATATGTGGCATATTCTTGGGAGGAGAATATGCACAAATAATCTAGGATTTTCTTCTATTTTATCATCATTCCCCACACCCCAGACTACAATGTTGAACATTATAATGATGTGGAGGATACCATGGATAGGGCCTATGCTTGGCTCACTACCTATCAAGCCTCTAGAGAGCTCATGGTTCTCCCCAACATTCAAACTGAACCTTTTCTTGCCAAGATACCTGGCAAAAGGGTGACAACTATGCTAAGCATAGGGTCCCTCTCTGACCTCTCAAGAATATAAAATCCAAGGATTTATAGCTTTTAAGGTTACAATTACATCGACATGAGTGACGTCATAGTCTCCATGAATGTCATAGGAAATGGTGTGAATGGATTCATTATATTTCATCTCATAAAATCCAAGATTTTAGCCACCACCCACATGTTTCAAGAAGTTAAATTTTTTCATACAAATACATGTTCACAAAACAAAAAATGATGGGCATAGTGCATGGTGAGTTTGCACTCGATAATAGGGGTAATGAAGGGTATGGATGTCATGTGGTAGGGTTCCAAAAAATGATCCAAGCCTTTGGTTCATATATATATTCTCCCAATGATGTGTTGCCCACTACCTATGCATGAGATCATAGAGTGAAGAGCCTCTTATTTCTTCATGCTGTAGCTAATACATGTTGAATATTTCAGGTCAACTTTCAAATCACATCCAAAATGAGTGGAATATTTCGGATCTCTACGCACAACACTAAGAATTCCATTGGAATATTTTTGATGTTTCGAAACCCCTCACCTATGTAAGATTTCAAAGATTTTACATTGGCAAATCCTTTTCCAGTCGAATACTTATGATATTGGCCCTTCTCAATGGAATATTTTTTTTTTGTAGCCCATTCTAATGGAAGATTATCATTCTTGACCCCCTCGAATAGAAGGATTTTGTCACTGGCACTAGTTGGGTGAAAACGTTTGACATCATACACAACAAGATGAAGACATTTGAAATTATAACCTTCTAGGGGAAACTTCCATCATAGACCCATGCCAATGGAGATTTTACCATCTAGGGCCTATCCATACACTGTTTGTATTCGAGTTGGCCCACAAGTGTCATGGGGTATCAATATCTCTTGACGTTCATTTATCATAGTTGTGGGTGACCTACAAACCCATGTTTATGGATCAACTACAAAACACCCTTTCCATTGATGTTCATTTTCTAGGCTAGACACTATCAATATCAAAGTTAGCCCATAAGAATTATAGGATACTATATCCTTTCACCTTTGCTCACCATGATTATGGGTCAACCACGCAAAACCCTTATATTGATTGGCTCATATTAAACAAAAGCTTCTCACAAGGGAACTTGACACAATGGGAACCATTTCTTCCTAAGGGAAAAATCTTGATCCTAATGGAAAGTAGTATCCACAAATGGTATTTACCCATGGTATTGTAACTCAAGAAGGCACCTAGAATACCATAAATAATGGGCGTCACCTTGAAAAAGGACAAATGTATACTTCAAAATGTAGGATAAATGATTTCTCCATTTAATAACGAATTATTTTATTTTCATATATTGTTATGTATTCACTGTGTGTATTTTCTATTTAAAGTTTTTATAAGAATTGTTTCAGAGCATATTTGTATTAAGAATTTATGGTTTCTAAATCTTAGATGTCGAGATCTATATCAACCTCCCCTATTTTCATCCAAGGATTCAACCATAAATATTGTTCCACAAATGGGTAACCATGTCCTATAATATAAGGGATGGGTTGAATATTGTGAAAAAATAAAAACTTATATTCCTAGTTAGATTGGGTCCATAAACAATGGAAATGAATCCCATTTATGTCAAACATATTAGTTGATACTTTATTGTGACAATTCTTTGAGTGGAAAAGTTGTTTGAAAGCATAATCTCATGGTGGATGTATGATAAAGTAATTCCCCTTTATGCCTCATGTAAATCTAATTTCATTTAGCTATAGTTTATTGAACAAGTAGTATCAATTTTAGATAGCATATCAAATGAGCACTTTGTTTCCTATAGAATAGCCATAGTTGGCTTTTCTTTTAGAATTTTATTTTTAATAAATATTTGTTTTTTCATTGATTTATATGATAATTTATGATAGTATATTCTTTGGGCATTGAGCGGGTGGGGTGGAACATGTTCATCATCAATGCCATTATTCTTAAATTCACTGGCATTTCTCTCAACTCTTGTAGAAGTTTCTTAGTTCTTCTTTATACACCCTTTTATTATATTTTCCTATTTTTATCATTATTTTAGTGTTTTAGTTTCAAATGCTAAAGAGATAGACTAGTGATTCTTACATTGTATTTTTTATTCCTAAAATTATCCTTTTTTTATCAAGGTTTTTGTCAAAATTTGAATTTATTGATTCAATATTGAGTTAGTCTATTTCCCATCCCATTGTAATACTAAATATTGCAAATCAAGCTTGCTAAGCTCCATATCTTCACATTCCTCTAAGTTTGTTAGGTCTCTAATGTCTTAATCCATTTATGTGTCTTTGTTGTCTCCACTATTATTGTTTCTTCACTTCATTCATTATATCATTCTTTCCCATGTTTCTTATAACTGGTGGGATTACTCCTTAGGATTATTGTTAACCTTGTTTAATGTTTCCACCATGTTCTTGGATAAAATTTCATTTAAATTACATGATATTTTCCAATGAAATCAACATCCAAGGAGGGTTTTTTATTGGATTTTTCCTTTCTTACCACATTTTCAAAACTCCTAGGTTCTTTCTCCATTTATGATTTAGGGATAAAGGAAGATTTATTAAGAGGAAAATACCTAAATAGGTTCCCTTGCTAATGATATTTGTGTTCATGTCGCTTGTTGTGATGACAATCCTCCTACCAACATCCATTCAACTGAGCCTGAATTAAGAACATGTTTCCGTACTAGAAATACTTGCTCATTGTCCCATGTCTTGAAACATGTGTTAGTTGTTTGGAAAATACAAGGATGCAAATTTGGAGAATAGTTTCGTCTAAGGAATACATTCTTTTAACTATGAATTTTCTTTCTAGTCTCCTAGGATAAACTTTTAGTTGTTCAATATTGTATAAAAATTAAAAAAAAACTAAGAGAATATATCTGAAATTGCAACAACAAATAAAAGAGCAAGGCGAAGGAATAAGAAAAAACAATGAAAATTGTTTCTACACTTAAAACCATACAAAGTAAAGTGTGCATGCTATTTTGAAGAGAAAACTTTATACTAAACAGACAAATCCAATAACCAAAATAGGATAAATTATCTCACTCCCCATATGATTAACAAAAAGAGGTAAACACACAAGTAATTCACTATAAAATGTATTTTCAAATATTTAAAACCATTAGCATTAAAGTAGCTTTAAAATATTTAAAATTTATTTAAATTATCAATATTAAAAAAAACAACACATTTTGAATAGAAATTTAGATACTAGCACAATTATATAAATTAAATGGTTAGTAAATGTTAATAATTATCAATCCATAATAAAGACGAAAACATTTACTTCATCATACATGATAGGTTGCTAAAATTTCAAATCTTATGAAATTAACATTATTATTATTATCATTATGATTATAGGCTAAACATATATTCATTTCAGAAAGATGTATAGTGTCAAACTTTTTCTGTATTCAATTTTATAGAGTCGAATTCTTTCCGTATCATATCGAATTCGAATCTCAATCCGAACTCAAATTTGGTAACTATGGTTTAAACTAATCCGAAATCACTTCTAACCTTTTTTTTTTTTTTTTTAATTTGGCCAACATCTAAAATTGTTTATACATCTAACCTACAATTTTCTTTTATTTTATTTGTTTAATTAGGCCAACATTTAAAAATGTTTACACATCTAACTTACATTGGGTTGTAGAGGGTGGAGATCAGAGAATAATATGGTTGTAGAGAACCCATACTAGAGAATAATATTTCTATTTTCAATTTATTTAGATATACCACATGACCATGTGGAAGGGTGAATCTAAGCTCATGGATAGAGGTGGATGTGGAATGAAACAAATTCATTTGGCATATGGGGATGAAATCCACAAATAGAGTGAGAGGTATGAAATGAGAGAGTGGAGTGTTTTATAATATTTTTAATTATATTTTAGAATTTTGTATTGTATTAAATAGACACTTGTATTGAAACTTAAAAGGTTTGCAAACCTTTGATATTGTTAGTTTGATCGTGTATAAAACTAAGAATATTTTGATAACATATATTAAACATCCATTTAATTAAAATCAAAATTATGTAAGACCAATTCCAATAAAAACCAGGCCTATACACTTTATCATAAAACATAATATTACACTATAATAAACTAAAAATTGAATGGGAGGCTAATGAATATACATATTCCCTTGCCCTTTTCCAAATGTAAAGCTTCTGCAACTGATTGCACATTCTGCAAATCTTTGTTCTCAATGCAATGGGAATCCCTTTCCCAATAATAGTTAATCATGTTGAATTGGACCTGTTTGTAATATCCCAGAAATCATTGCCTCACAGCATTTCCATCCCTTAAACAACCCAAATTCTAGAGCAAATTATATACTTTGCATGGTTTCTATTTAACAATATTCTAGATAAACTAAAAGGTTTATCGTAAAATAGTTTACAATCATTCTTTTCCAATTTCACTGACTTCCGAAATCAAACATAAAAAAAATTAAGGAATGTCCATTTTCAATTTATTTAGAAATATCACATGACCATATAGCAAGGTGAATCTAAGCTCATGGCTATGTTATCTAAAAATATTATTCTAAATACATAAAACATGAAAGTAAAGTAGAGAATTATAGAAATAATTTACTGTGTCCGCTCCATATTTTGAATGTTTGGTCTTTATTCATATTTTCTTTGTATTGATATTATTTTAATTGAAAAACTATCAATTTTTTCAAATAGCTCTTTTGTTATACAAATATTTGAATTTGAGAAAGATGTGGACTCATATATATATATATATATATATATTAAATATAATATATATATATATTTCCTTATTATATGGGTTATTATAATAAAAGTGATTGCATTTGAAATATTGCAAGGTTAATAACTACTTTGTGCCCTAAAAGAAATGGTACTGTAGAAAATCTAATTTTGGCACTTCCAACACGATAACCATATTCTGACATAGACGTTATTATAGCAATGAGAGAATGAGATAAAAGTTCAAGAAGAAGAAGAGTGAATCCAAACATGGCACTGCCCATTTGTGGCTCCAGATGCATTCCTTTGCAAATTAGGGACACTGCTTTATAAGTGAAATGGGTGTGGTTCATGTGATATATCTAATGGGCTTCAAAAGAGACCTTGTAAATAGTAGAGGACCACAAAGGATCTGGGCTAGTAATTATGCTTTAAGGAATTTCCCTAGAACTCCCTTATTAGCCACCTGTCCTCATTATGCACCATTCGAATTTTTGTTAGACGATTGAATTATACTCCTCCATTGATTTGAGATACACCGACATGTGGGAGTTGTTGTAACTAGTTTCTTGATAGCATGTGATGGAGCAACCTTTTTGTTTAAGTTATTCAATTTCTTGATTGCACATAATGCATTTTTGTTTTAGTTATTCAATTTATCAAATGCTAGAAGGCCCTTTTGTTTCAGTTATTCAATTTATCGAGTTCCCTTTTGTCTCAGTTATTCAATTTATTGGATTTTTTTTGTGCATTTATTAAATTTCTGGGAATACCCTAATGTTTCAGTTATTCAGTTTTTTGTCATTCATTTTCTTTATAAAAGTCTGATTTCATTCTCACCGAGGGACTTCTAGTTTTCTTTAGAGAAATTATGAAACTAATTTGACAATGATTCCTGAACTTTTTGGGTTCGAATCGTGTGTGTGAGTTGGTTGTTGTATACCATATTATGTGAATAAAAGACTAGGAGTTGAAAAGAGGAGAGTCCCAGACTTGAGCAGAGAGGTAGAGAGTTATCATCTGCTTATCAGACCTTGCTTCTTAAAATTAATGCAGAACATCTGAGATATAGTGTCCATTTCCACTCCATGGGTTTATGTACCAAGGAAATGGATCCAATGGTCACCGATCTACCAAAATACCCTTTGCAAGTTTATGAGATTGAAACCCTGTTTCATGTCTTTGGTTTTTAAGCCTCAAGGATCTCACTTCTTGGCCCATTCAAGATGATGTATTAATACGAGTTTATGGTGTCAAAATTGAAATTTTCTTTATTTAACAATTACTACGAATCAATATGTTCAATCTTATGGCTAACAATTGCATTTGAGTTGCTTGCATTCATGAATTCATTGCCTATTATTGTCAATTGTCTTTGATCTACGCAAGCAATGGGCTACGACTTCAACTATGACGATTACCACAGGTGCCTAAGAATCTTATGTCTTATAGTTGGTGAATTTATCACTATCTAATGTTTTAACTTTTGACAAAATCAAAGAAAATGCGATTGATTTGATTTGACTTGCATTGTTTACACTGTTTGGGATACCATTGATTGCTTTTGGCCAAACACATTATCTTGCTACACTCACTAGCAATAAGTATTTCTTATACAGTTTTGTTCCTCTACTATTTACAAGGTCTCTTTTGAAGCCCATGAAATGGGTGTGGTTCATGTGATACAAGGTCCTAGCACATAAAAGAAAGAAGATGTGATATGTTATGTGATTTAATTCATTATTTAAATTATAAATATGAATTAAGGATAGCAATCAGAGTTTTTCCCATTGAATTATAAATATGAATTAAGCATAACAATTAGGGTTTTTCCCAACGAAGACACCAATTATGTACCTAGCACATACAAATATATTTTCGTACTGTGTGTGTCCCCTATAGAATAGATTATATTCATTTTTATTTTGAAGACAATAATGATCAACTAAACCTCCCAAGGGTTACATTTTCTCTATCCATGGTTTATTGTATTCCACATCACTTCCATATAGCAAGAAATCACTCAACACGACTACACAACCTATCATAAGAACATTTACCAAATTTTCTTTAATAAAAAAGAGTGGAAAATGGGACCATTTTGGCATGGCTCTTTAGAACTTTTACAAAATTGTGGGAAATGAAACCATTTTGGCATGGATTCTGTCCTTATGACCTTACTCTACATTTTGTTCCTCACTCAATGGAAAATATGTAAAAAATATTCTCTTCGACAACTCTAATTAGCAGGGAATATTGTCAATATTTTCAATGTAATTGAAAACCCTCGCTTATTTCATCTATAGTAGTATGTCCCCTTATAACTTTTAACATAATTGGTAACTATAGCTCATTTCATTTTTGTCACATCCAGGAAGCATTTGTACTTGTTTAATGCACCTGGAATTTGAACCTTCCACATTATGATATTCAATTTATATCATAAGACATTGACAAAATCCTTTCTAAAAAGGGAGGAATTTGTAGAAGAGTGAGTGTAGAGTTCCTTCATTTTATATCATGAAGAGATTTTTTCACATCCAAAAGGCATTTGTACTTGTTTAACACACCCAAAACGTGATCCTTTCACATTATGATATTTAGTTCTAATGAAAACACCATTTTTAAAAGCTCGTGTTTGAAGTTAACCATTATGTAACTCCCATTGAACTTGAGCTACAACATATGATGTCTTCTAGTTGCTTTGAATGAAAAATATGATAGGAATCGATAGGACTTGGGCCACAATAGTTTTCCTTCATCATCAAAATCACTCGAATAATTCTCATGATGTCTTTTGTTATTATGAAAATAATGTAATCCAT